>JAMKCH010021681.1:0-61203 GCA_023653785.1 Ophioderma brevispina
TGGACGGGTGAGGTTCCAATGTATCCCAAATGAATAATTAAAAACTTTTAGAAAACTTAGTGCAATTTCTTCCACAAACAACACTTCTTTGACATTCGATATGGGTCCCACGTGCAAAAATGAGGTCAAACGTCAATGACGATTGATAGAGAAGTCATACTTGAAATAATACACTCTTCAGGAAACCCGGTCTCAAACACATGCAAATAGGGTAGGTTCCCCCTATTTATTTAATTACCCACAACATGGGTATATTATGTATATAGTCAATACAGCCAGAGATGGTTGCAATGCCTGGAATATATCTTTCTAATGAAATTGGAATTGCATGCTGATATACAATGGAAGGCACCAAGTCAGAGTTCCTAGTAAAATACATACAAATTCCTATATTTTCCCTATATTTTCCTGTTTATCCTATTAATTTTCACCTATATTCTGTTTTTGGCCCTATATTTAGCCCTATATTTTTCAAGGGTTCACTTGTAGCCCTGAAAATATGTACACGCGAGATTGTGCCACAAAGAGTTTTACGTGTTATGAAGAGTTTGGGATCATCATTCGAATGAACGTGATGATGAAAGATGTTAGAGTAAGGTTGGTAGAAGCTTGTAGCATCAAGGGTTACAGCCGGCCAGACAAAGTATAAACGCTATAACTGTTTTGCTAAAAGTAAACAATAAAAATAGGTATCATGACCACTTGGCCTCTAACAAGTAATATTTTTCATTGCTGAAAACAAAATCGGAAATCTGGCCAAATTTAGATACAAAAATATCAGGGTGACGAATAAAAAAAAATTATATACTTGTCCAATTTCAGAACCATAAATCTTTAATGACGAGATGTGAACACTGGCCCACACATTGTTATCTAGGCCTATGTTATAATTTATTGAGAAAAAACTACAATACCGAGAGCATGTGCCAAGCATGTCAGTATTTATTCATCTTTGCCAGTAGTAATTAAATTTAAAAAGTTATGGTAAGCGGCTTGTACATGTTAACACGATATTGAGTTTTAAATTATACGTTATAATAAAAGGACCCTCCGGAATTCCGATTATAAAAATAAAATACCGCAAAATAGAGTAGGATTACCATCTAAATGGTCCCAGAAATGAAAATAAACACAGAGCTCTCACTGAAAATAGTACTCTAATTAAACAGTTATAACTAATTAATTAATACCATGATAAAAAAAGTGAACACAGGAGCTACATGAAGATAAAAATCTATTGAGAGTTTTAAACACACACACACACAAACAAAAAAAAGAAAGAATCGCGACCAGCTAATCGACAATCAAGCGAAACCTGTACGAGGTGTTTTTTAATACTTTATATAAATACCACCACAATAAAATCATTCATACCTGATGATAATAGGCCACATGGTAACATTCCCAAACATGTCTCGACTTTTGCACCCAGACAGAGCCCAAATTTAATCCCAATCAATGAAAGGAATGACCTAAATCGGTTAGTTTATGTTAACGTAAGATTGTCGTAGGTTTTACACATGAGAAATGTACTTACGTGACCATCTAAGTACACTGTTCAGGACCGCTACTACCATGGGCATAACCAAAATCTTAAGCCATGCGGAAGATGAACTTTACGTTCATAGTTTCGGGAACAGACCCCGGTCAAAGAAGCTGAAAAAAATGTTTAAAAATACCCTTTTACACCTTAAAGTAGTTATCTCACAGAGTATCTTCACTATTCGTTCATATGTTAATTGTGTGATGACATTCATTGACTATATTATCTTATTTCAATCTCAATTTTAGACACCCTGTATATATTCAAAACTTGTATGTATAAGTAAACAAAGCGGCACCATGTTAGAAGGTGTTATTATATAATTGATTTGGGCTTGTTCAGAAAAGTCAAAATACAAACATTATGTGAAAACTTAACGTGCTCGCTTGATGCACCTTTGAATGCTAATGTTAACACACACTACACCCTATACTTTTTGAAATGGGACTCTGGTTAACCATTTATGGCATACCAGACTTACTTGAGTTGTCCCAATTGATCAGTCAAGAAAAAATTGGAAGGTTGTTGTGGAGAGGGCATGTCAGTGGCAAGCCAAGTTTTCAAGCCAGGGGAACTTGAGGAACAACAAGTTTGCCCTATATAGACGGAACTTCTGAATCTAATGATGATGGGAGAGGGAAATCCTTAAAAGGGCAATCCTTAAAAACCTTAGAATTAAGAAGCAATTCAGTTGTAGCATCCAAGGGCATGGTTACATCAGTGTTGTGCTCCCCATTCCTAAAACAGTTGCACACAAACACAGCGACATTAATTAAAAATCGTTTGTTTACCCATGAGCATGCTGATTTAGGCTTAATAAGTCAGGTGAGGGGCTCTAAAGTATATAAAGCTTTATAACCTTGCCAAAACAAAAAAGATCAATTTTGAAAAACTTAGAGGGTGCACATTTTTCAAATGTACCAGTTGTCTCTTTAACCTACCTCATAAATGGTTCATCAGGGTAGTCAACTTTAGACCCAGTTTAAACAGGGTTAGCCTACATGAGTGGACTTTTTTTACCTTCCAGCATACTCGAAATATAGTTTTTTTTTTTTTTTTTTCTTTTGTAAAAGGTGTGATGAAAATTCCTCTGGATAGCGTTCTGGCCCATCCATGAGGAATTTTCTCACCCATTATATTTAACTTTCACAGTATTCAGAAAGGAAAAAAGTCCACCCATGTAGGACTAACCTGGTTTAAACCCATTTATCCAGTTAGATTCCCTTGCAGAATACCAGTCTTGGTCATTTCTACTTCCTTTAAGATATTACCTTTCACTAGTGTCAATCAAGATATTACTCAACACTCATTTCTTTATCCTTTTTTTCCATTTGCAGACACCTCGTCAGGGTTCAAGTACTTCCATTTCTTTCATTGTCTCAAGAAGTTGAAGGCACAGAGCCATACTTTGATAATGTCAATCTATTCCGTTCAAGTCAATTGAGCTATGACTGTTCGGCCTACCGACAAGGAATTGTGGGATTGGTCTTGTGAATGACCCTACTTCCACAGGTATAAAGATGCGGTCACTGGTGACTACTCATGATGGATTTATTATGGGGGGCAACTTCAAGAACAAAATTTCGAGTCTCAAGTTATGTTCTTGAAGTCGGAAAAACATATTCAATTTATTCTCCCCTGAAGTGTGTGATAACTATACTCCTCCGTTTTCTCTCTCCTAACATCTGTGCAGTATGTCATATCTTTTTTGGTATGGGTAGGATTTGCAAGTCTGTGCGCACAGTGTTGTACGACCATCAAAATATCCGCTGACGATCAACGCACCGAGGAGCCAATGAACTGTAGTGTAACGATGAACTCCATCAATGCACAAAATATTCAAAACATACTGGAATGAACCCTATTGTAATCACTTTTACTTAGGTGTAAAAAGAATATTTGTTTTACGTAACAGAGGAAAAATATTGGGGTTAATCGGTCAGATTTTTTTTAAGATGAACTTCACAATGTTTTACACTACTATTTAATTTTTTAAATGATGTAGCAAAGATTTTATTGCACTTGTTGTAGTTCTTTTGTTGTCTTGTTTTATGTGGTTTTTTTGTCTTACATTAGTAATTTGTAAAATTCTAAATATTAAATAAAAATAATGGGTTGCTCGGCAGATTTTTTAAAACTTATTTACATAAAAAAAATTAGAGTCCGGTTACAGCAACCAAACTTTTGTTTACCCTACTTGAAAACAATTTAGATATTTACATTGTGTCAATACTCAGAATCATCCAAGCAGGGGAACAAGAAAGAGTGATATCTAAGTAAAACTAAGTGTGTATTGACAAGCAGAGTGTACCTCACTCTCAGAACTCTGTACTCAAGTCGGATTTTATACAGTATCAAGTGGACTTGAGTAACTGCAGGGAAATAAATTATTGTTTTACGAGCTAGCTGATGGAAGTGGCTTCACTGCACCATTTCATTGGCATCTGTATGCTTTATAGCAAATTTTCAAATGCATGCTGTCACCAACTCACATACCATTGCTTTGGTGATTTCTATAGATATGTTTAAAAGTATTGGCCTGAGAGATGCAGGTGGATTCAAACCACAACTGTCTGGTCGGGGAATAGCTTCAATTACAAATGAGTTTGTTATTAGAAATCAAAATTGAATACATTTGTAGATATCAAAATTGCTTTAAACAGTGCAGGTAAAGTTAGTGTAGTATGTGGTCATTTGAGTATGTTTGACTCATTTTTGCGGACACGAAGAGTATAAGACATGGCTGAGGTTGATTTTAAAATTCTACACTTGAAGGCATTATGAAGGTGGTTTATCATTTGTTACTATAGTCTGATATCTGATTCATGTCACTTCGTGCGAAGGTCGAGGGTATGATTTCACTTGGAGGGGATGTGTTGTTTAAGTACCCCACCTACCGGGTATATTTTCGTATCAGGGCAGTGAGCGCGTATTCAGCGAGTACGATGCAAGTATATCAGGTCGGTGATTGCGTACTTGCCTGATCCATTTACAGAGAGGGTATGATTCATTTCTTCTAAGCATTGGGTATGAATATTGGTTTACTAATACTTTTTATGGCACAAAATGGTTTTTATAAAGAACGAAAACATTTGTTATTATAAACATTTTTTAATGACTTAGGTATGATAAAATTGTTAGGGGTCAGTATCACTCTGATATGGGGAATTACATGCCACTCTACCCAATATTGGGATTCAGCCTCGGGGCCTTCACCCTGCATCTCGCTTCGCGCATGGTAATTCCCCATATCATAGCCCCGCTTCACCCGATAACTACTATTATTATGCATCCGTGGGCCCTACCACATTGCGTTAGCGTGTCGCCCAAACACTGACCACAATGCAAAAATATGGGCATTACGGTCATGCAAATTGTCAAGCAAATACTCTGTGTTTTATTAGTTTGAAGCCAGTTAACCTATTGTTGTCAAGTCAGTTCTTCTTGCATAATAATCATCATATTGGATGGCTTTTTTGGCTGATAACAGAAAATATCACCCTCGCCATGAAAATATCAGGCTCGTCTTCGGCTCGCCCAATCTTTGATCTAGGCTCACGGGCGATTATTTTTGTTATCAACCTCAGCAATCCAATTATATAAGTATCAAAATTTAAACAGCAAAAGGATATAGTGGCGTACATGACATTAATAAGTTCAAATGTTCTGTATGCAAAATAAGCATTCAACATTGGTATTATATCTCAGATTAAATTTAAATTTCAGATCCCCTTTTGCATTATTCAGTAAATGTAATGTTTTGATGAGGCCATGGTATCAATACGAATGGCATAGTTGGCAAATAATTTGGTTTCATTAAAGTGGACTTATATATGTCTTTGCATATGTGGTACTGTTTGGGTGCTTTGATATAAATCTATATAAATCGATCTAAAAAACCGGTATCACTTTGTTTCCATTTCATAGTTCATGTCCTCTATTTATGTGCCCACGATTTCATTATGTTACTGTTCACATCAGAGAACATTTAAAGTTATGATCATTATAATCGTCTCAGGTGAGGGCATGCAAACATGTTGACTACAACTCCACACCAGTTAAAGTGGTATGATTTTCCTGATAAGCTACAACCTCTAGCATGAATAGAATTGTAAACGTTGAATAAAGTGACACCAAAAAAATCACACTATAGCATTATCAAACAAGCATTGAATATATAGCTCGTCATTGTCCAACTTCTGATTCTTAATTTGTAATGGTTCCTCTTGCATGTAAAGGTAGACCCTCTCAGGGTTGTGGTGTAAACGACTGATAATGTAGACTATCTCTCAGACTCCCACCCAAATCCCACATATTTTGAATTTTGTCAATCCATGGACAAGTTTGTTTCATGTGAGGGCGCCTATGCTAGGACTAATATGGCAAATATGGGCAGAGACTGAGTATGGTTGATGTTCAGGTCAGGCCGAGCAGTCCATGATTTGATTTTTTTCAAATTGTTTTGGATATACATTGGATGCACCACCGCCATGTTGGTGAGGTGGTTGTAACAGTGAATTCCAAATAATTATAAAAAAAGCTACGATTTTGTCCCACTGGGAAACCTTCTGTGATGTGATCCATTTTTATCATATTTGAGAAATGCTTCCCTGACCAGAGGAAAAAGGGTATAAAACATTATCTTCTGTGCTCATTTCATGTACTATTATTTTCATATTCCATTATTAATAATTTTTACAAGTGAAGAATTAGTTTACTGTCAAAAGCCTTTTCAATTTTCTGTACTCAATAGCATTTTCATTTAATAGAATGCATCAGCCTCTCTGATTTTCACAGCATTCTGTTTGTGCATCATGCTTAGGTATAATGATAAAGTTCCCTGAACAAATCATTCACTTGATTATTGGTGACAGGAAATAAAGTAGAACATGGTTGATATTGATCACAACCATAATGTTTGTGGGTGGGGGCTGGTGTCTCAATCATTTGCTGGTGTTCAATCCTCCAAAGTGTGATTTTCTTCTATCTTTTCTAAACACAAAGTGTGATGATTATTTAGAAGTAAGTGTAAATTATTGCATGGAAACTATTTTCATGAGTTATAAAAATGAAATGTTTTATTCAAAAGGCATAACCAAGTTGAAAGGAACATTTCTCTTTCCACAATGAAAATAAAAAAAATAAAAAAAATAAAAAAAATAAAAAATTTTATATAAATAAGTTATAGTCCTTGTCATTAAACTCCATAACCTTGAACCTGACTTAGCCTTAGGCTTAGCCTGATATCCCAGGGCCTAGACTGGACTAGGCCTAAATCATATCTTACTTACTAGCATTTTTAACATTTGTGATACAGTGCCTATATCTACTGCATTAAACTTAACCAAATAGACAACCACATACGGAAAAAAAATGCATGCTGGGACAGGAAAAAGTGCATGCTGGAATGGAACAAAATGCACGGTGTGTAACATAAGCTTGTGATATCATTTTATTGAATGACATGTGACCTGTAATCCCCTCCAATCAAATGATAAGCCTACTTTTAAAGACACTATAGTGATTGCTAAATCAGCAAATCGAAAAAACATTCATCAAAAATCAAGATTTTTGCATTATGCAACAAGTACAGGTATCCTAAATCCTAGACATCCCTGCAAAGATAGAACCAGAAGCAACGTAATAAGGCAAGAATCGGAGATTTTAGTCATTTGTCCGAACGGACACTTACTACAACACTACTTGAATGGAGAATCATCTTGGAACAACTGCCATTTCTTCCTTTCTGTCATTCCTACAGCTGGAAAAGCTATCATATGCGAATTTTCTACAGACTTATCCTTCACGTTATCAAGCTATTCCCTGCAAATTTCAATATTATTTAAATCACTGATAGTTTCTTCTTTAATATTAAAGTGACAGAAGAAGATTTTTTAGAAGAATACAACATTTCCTCATAAATTGCACTTGATCGTTTGAGACCACCTATCGAGAAGGTTTTAAAGGTGGTATTGGACCAAACAAGTACAAAAGAAAACCTGCCTGCTCTCTTTAAGGATTCACACCAGTAAAGAACAGGGTGAACAGAGGTATGTCCAGCCCCTGCTGCAAAATGATAGGTGTTTTTTGTGACCTCGCCTAAGTATACCCCCTAAAACTGAGAGAAATAGCGAGATCTGGGTTGGCAATCATGTTTTGCTATCAATCTTAAGTATAATAAATCGTAGGAAATATCAGAAAAAGGGTTGACATTGATATGTTAATTTTGATCCGACAAACCATTTATAACCGTACTCTTACAGAAACCCCTGACTGAAAAAGTGGCTTCGACTTCCAGGGGTCACGGTGCATGGTAGTCTTTCACGGTCCAGTAGCTCGAAAATTTTGGGCAATAACCTACCATCATTTCATGATTGATTGGGTAGGAGATAAGATCTTCAAGCAGAATGTTAGGCTTAAGGTCTGAAATGTTTCACTTGAGGATAAATGACGTTTTCTTCTCGCCCATTTTGTACAAAAGGCAGGACGAATGGGACAGACTATTTACCACCGGTGTGAAAACCGTAATTGTCCCATAAAAAAACGTGCGTTAATTTTCTTTCATGTACGACAGAGAATACTTAATCATCTTCTTACATAAAGACGGCGTTATTCGACTTATTCACTTCATGTTATCTATATGTCCGGTAAGCATTTCCAAATATGCACAACAGGGTTCAAAAAAATTTGTGGAGCTTCTTCTGGAAATGTTCTCATTTTTTAACAAGGGCTCGATATTTAGTCTGTTGGTGAGAGAAGTGCTGCAGAATAATGAACCACTTTGACACTTCTGTTCTGTATAATTTTTATTATCCGTTTATTAATTAAGTAATGAGCTCATTTGCATACTTTGGTCAAAAATGTAATTAAACTACTCTGCCACGTTAACCCCGTTATCTGAGCCATTTTTTTGTGACATGTTTAACGTGACCGGAGGAGATTTTTTAGGATACAAATTTCTTCTAAACTTCATGGATCGGTTGTAGACCACCTACCGGAACGTTTCGAAGGTTCTTGGCCAAACAGGTGCAAAAGAAAACCACAACCTTGTTGAAACTTGCCTGCTATCGTAATCGTTCCCCATAGAAACCATGCTTGGACTTTGTCGGCATGACAGAAAGAAAATTACTAAATCATCATCTTATTACATAAAAGACGACGTATTCGGCGTATTCACTTCAGTGTGGTCTAATAAATTGGTACGCATTCCAAATATGTAAAAACACGGGGTTCGAGAAAATGGGGCGCTTCTTTCGGGAAATCTCCTATTGTCTCTTTAATGTATTCAGTATTTTTGTAACAACGTCTAAATGTAAGGAGAAATTGGTATCACAGTATAATTGGTCTCTTTCTATTGATAGAAACAAGTACAGCTGAAAAGAGGTCAATTTTAAAAAAACTGTGGTGGTTTTGTTTAGTTAAGGGAAGAAAAAAACCCTATGGAGAGGAAGCTAAACATGCTTTACAGTGTTATTTTCTGATACTACGGGCTCTAAATATGTTGATTTTGAATTTGAAGAGCCCTTACTTGCTGTTTATAGAAGCCTTTTATACTGGGAACACTTGTGTAGTGCACATGTCACATGAGAACTACCCACAATTCGTTGATGTCACCATCCTCTGTCTCTCAAAAAAGCAATATATAAAAAAAATCTATTCCTGGAGGTCAAGCCAGACAAAAAAGTTGAAATATCCGCGCAAAAAGCTTTACCGACGGGATTTGGGGGTGAAGGCCAATTCATCAAGATGAAGAATTTATAGACTTAAATCGGGTCATCCTTTAATTCAGAAAATATATCAAATACAAGTTGATTTTTTATAGTGTAAACCTGCCTTAGATGAATATATTAAATTTTGAATATATCAGCGCAAAGCTTTACAGACTGGGATTTGAGGGAGTGAAGGCCAACTATCAAGATGAAGAAGTTATAGACTTAAATCGGGTCATCCCTTTAATTCGAAAATATTTCAAATACAAGTGATTTTTATAGTGTAAACCTGCCTTTAGATACTAATATAATTTTGATTAAAATTACCATTTCTCTTCCAGTCGAGTGAGCATTGGTTAAATCAATAAATATTTAAATATTTTTTTAGATAAGAAAAGGAAATATCTGGCTGACTCAAAAGTACCATCACCAAAAATGGCCTCGATATTAGCCTAGTAATGTCAAATCATGTGAGCCACAGTGAGCCATTGTAAAAAGTAGCTTTCAGGTAAATGACATCAGATTCAGGGCATTCAACGAAATAAATGAAAGCCGAGATGCACCCGACAATTCCCATACATACAGATAGATATGGTATGTTTTGATATTGAAAATTTTGAAAGATAGGTGCAGGCCTCTGTATAAAATTGCACATGGATGTCGTCACAAAACAAAACTGTGGAGCTTAGAAAGAGGGGACATGTCCCCTCCATTTTTTGCAGTGAGCAAAGTAGCATACCCAAATGCATCCAATAGTTCCATGTGTTTTGAAGTGTGTGTGGCAATGTAGACTACATAGCGTGTTTACAAATGGGCTAAAATTCTAACACATCATCGAAAGGTGACAATTCACCAGATATTCACAGGTACAGCATGAGTCATCAGCCTCATGTCACCCTTAATCCTCCACATCAGTCCCAAGTTTACGCTTATCGATCTCAGTTTCTTCGCAGTGGACCACCCCATCAGATCTCAGCCCATTCCCATAGGTTCACCCATCAGACGCTAGCCACATTCCATAATGCACCCATCAATCCTCAGCCCATCCCCATAATTAACCATCAGATTCTCAGCCATATCCCCATAGGTAACCCATCAGATCTCACCCAATCGTAATGGTTCAGCTCAACAGTAGTTCACTTCATCCGCACAGTTTACTCCATCAGATTCCAATCTCTTAACAATGCTTAACACCAGCAGAACTTGGTCCCATCCCCATTGTTTACCCATCATGCCCTCACCCTCATCCACATGGTTCAACTCATCAGATCCCCATTTCATCCCCTTATTTAATCCCATCAGATCTTGTCTCCCCATAGTGGTTCACCGTGGCAGATCCTTGGTCCCATCCCCATAGGTCACTCCATCATATTCTCATCCTCATGTTTCACCTCTTGAGATCTTCCCCTTCTTCCTCATAATTTACACCATATCATATCTCAGCCTCTTTGGTTGATTCACTCCAGCAGATCCTCAGTTTCATCCCCATAGTTCATCCCCCACATATTATCAGTCTCATAGTTCACCTCCATCAGATTCTAGACTTCATCCCCATAGTTTACCCATCAGATCTCAGTCTCTTTGAAGTAATTAACTCCATCATATCCTCATACTCATGGTTGACCCCATCAGATTCTCAGTCACATCCCCATAATTCAGACTGACTCTCATCCCCATAATTCACCCTAGCAGATCCTCAGTCATCTTGGTGGTTCATTCCATTATATCCTCAGCTTTAATTCCCTTGGTTTGCCCTAGAGTAGATACAGACCCCATTAGATCCTGTCAATGGGAATAATCAATAAATTTAGCTTTCAGTACACTTTGCAGGACATCTTCATACAAGTTGAGAGAGCACGCAAGAAGCCATTTTCGGGTATAGGGATTTTGTACACACTAGTGACTTCCTCAACTCATATTTGCCGTGACATTAAACCTCACAAGATAAACAGGATTATGTTAAAGTCTGATTCCTTATCTTTCTTAACATGCCAAATTAATTATTACACGTCACTTTTACCTCTAGGGACTGTCCAGTATTTTAACAAGTAATCCCTAATCAAAAGCAATGGCATATCCATTGACCGATTTTTATCAGTTTCGTCCCTTGATATCTGTCCGTTGAGGACATTAACCGTTCAGAATATAACTAGATTCTTAGCTTTCGGATGATCCTTATTTGTCCCCCAAACTCTCCAAACCCAATATGTACCTTTGCATCCAAGAAACCACCATACGTTTTAGATGTAATCATCCATGCATCACTAGGTCCCGGGCACGGTAATAATAGTTGTGTACTGTCTTATTAGCAAAATTGGAATTCTAAATGTTCATTTTGTTTTCAAATTTGTTAATGTGACTGTATTCTGGGTTAATTTCAGTATGTTTGAATATTTTGTTGTGTGAGTGCAAGAAGGTCATAAGTGCAATAGCTGCCATTTGTCAAAGTTCCCATCAATTATACTATTATGCCAAGTCTATGGTCAGTGGCTCTTAAATAGTTCTTTGTTGCTTGAAGAACCATTTCAAGAGCCACTGACTCAAGGAAATATAAATTAAAGGTCAACTTAATACAGGGCAGCACACAAATGTGTCACATGGCAGCTTTTGCACATTCAACCTTCTTGCAATCATGTGATGATTTTTTTTGCTGCACTCTCCCTTTATAAGTACCACTTGCCTTTAGGATCAGTGCCATTACCCCCTTTTATAGTGTGTGTGTGTGTGGGGGGGCGGGTATGTGTGGGGGTATGTGTGTGTGTATATATGCATATGAATGAAAGACATCCAGTTTTTCAACTTTCATACTATTTCATTGATATGATGGTCCCTCAAAAAGCTAGTAATTATAAATAGAATTTGGGTTGTTTTTTTTTGTAGAAATGATGTACAATTGTTGAAATCACTTTCTTTGATTACTTCTGCAATTCTTTTCACTCTTTTAAGAGTTTTCTAATGTTTCTATTTTCTCCATTGGCGATTGCCCAATTGTTCATAACAGTCAGCATCATTTGTTAATTGTCAACTGAATTGGCAGCAAATATAATAAGATTGTACTGTTTGAACAGAGATGTTGACCTCGGTTATTTCAGTCATTTCAAATCTCTGTCGTCCTTTTTTTAGTTTCTAATGTGTGGCGACTCCATTGGAGGCACTTGACAATTTTAATTCATGTTCCAGAGCAATTATAATGACAAAACTGTCCCTGCCTTTAAATAAAATCAAGTTATTCCTCTGCAAATAAAAAAAAAGGTTTCATCACTGTCCATAGACTGCTACGTGTCGCAGCAGGACATTTTATAACAGTCCAATATCAGCATTGG
Source organism: Ophioderma brevispina (assembly GCA_023653785.1). NCBI lineage: Eukaryota > Metazoa > Echinodermata > Ophiuroidea > Amphilepidida > Ophiodermatidae > Ophioderma > Ophioderma brevispina. The sequence goes on from JAMKCH010021681.1 coordinate 12,576, forward strand.
GCAGCAGGAAAATTTCATTTGTTTTCCTTGCCTTGCTAATTTATTCCAAAAATAGCAAAACTGAATGGCCAATGTACAAGTGCGATTGTGATGGAATCAATGAAACTTGGTGCAAATTGGTTTCTGCGGTGGCTGATCAATACGTAACGGGGACCGAAAAACATTTTTGATATTTTCTTTTTGGTGGCGAGTGTCTACTGCAGAGGGACGTTTTAGACATGTCGTGCACTGTTAAAGAAGTTCGTAGGCCACTTGAACAGAAGTGGATTGATATGGATATCTGAAAAGGTGGAGTTTTTCTTACCAATGTTTTAAAGGTACACAATATAGAAAGTGTTATCAATTAAATTCTGACCATTCTCCCTCCCAGATGGTTTGCTAAGTTATAAAATGAGTTTTCGGAGTGTTAAAAATTTAACTCTCTTTTAGCTTGCAGTGGTAGGTTAAGCTCCTTTTGAAGTTAAAGATTTTTGGGTAAAAAGTGGCTAACTTAAGAAACTGTAAAATCTGTAAAAATGTGTCAAATTGCACCAAACTCTTGCACAAAATTTGAGCAAAAACGGTGGTAGAAAAGTTTTAAAAAGTTAGAAAATTTGGATTAACGTAGTTTCAATTTTCAGCCCAAAGGGTACCATTATCATAAAATGGGTCTACATGTATTGATGAACAGAGTATAAATTTAACTCGCTGGGCCGAATCACGTGGTTGGGGATATCCCCATTTTTAGAATATCCTGAACTTATTTGGCAATTTTTTACCAATTATTGGCAACACCATTTTAATAACCGATATTGGTTATATTTTAATGTATGTTCCAATTAAGGGTCAACGAGAGATTTCAATTAACAGGTGTCCTAAAAATATTGCCTGGTGTAAAAAAGTTCTATCAAAAATATTCCCATCTGAAAGGATAAGCTGAGAAACTGCTTCTTGGTACAAAAATGTGAAAATTCTAATTTCCTATAGGAGCCAAAATAGGATATCCGCTATGTTTCTATTGAAATATAAGCATATATAATATTCAAACATCATTGTTTTAATTGAATTATTTCTGTCCGCCAAATAAAAAGGTAGGGAATCCATGGGGTCTAATCTCTTGATATCACTACATATCACAGAAAATATGGATGACTTGAATCTCCCATTGCACCTTTAAAGGTCCCAGGAATGAGGTGATAAACCCACTACTCCGAATCTTTGTGGGACATCCATTGCAATAAACAGGGCCAGAAAAGAAAACCCTACCAGTGATCATGTGAAAATACTGATTTCAGTCCAGTGTCATGAATAGATCACACCAGTCACCTGGACTTTTCTATTACTCTCCGATAAATCCACAAATGATGTCATCAACAACCCGAATGTGAATGCTTTCTGGTCCCTCATGTAGACTTGAAAAAATCACATCAATTCTATTTGAAATTTCCTGGGACCTTAACAAATCCAATACATACTAACATGAGAAACCCAACAGTACAAACCCTTGGAAAATTTCTAGATGGCGCTAGGGACGGTCTTGTAGCAGTTTAGCTTTCGGACTATTTGGAATGGGAGCGTGTGTCTGCCATTTAGTCCATACTAAAATGAGTGTACCACTGACTAATAACGGCCCTCTTAGTTATTTACATCTTGGTCTATGAACATGATCATTAATATGTGATGTGTGTTTCAGTGAGGATGATTCTTGGGTGGTTTGAATTAAGGCACGATCAATGATCCACATGAATGTAACAATATTTTGAAAATTTGCAGAAGTTGAAGGGATAGAGTTGAAGTCTGTAGAATTCTTAGGGAGGGGATATATACGCCCGGAGGGGGAATGGGAGGGATTTGAGGGGGAACCCGAAATTTTTTGGTAAGAGAGAGGGGAACATGAACTTTTATACTGGGGAAATCAGCATGATCAAGGAGGGGAGGGGTGAATTTTGAACGGAAGCGAGGGGGGAACGCGAAAATTTTTACGAAAAAAAGGTTGAAATCCCCTTCCCCCCCCCCCCCCCCCCCCCCCCCCCCCGCATAAATAAAGAAAGATCCATTAATACTCAGTCAATGGGGGGGCTGGTATTTGTAAATAAAAAAATTGACAAAATGGAAGAAAACAGCTTTGCTAAAAATATGATCTCATTCAATGGTGTGTTGCAGTAAGGGTGCAGCAAGCAGGTCTAAAAGATCCGTTTGTGTGTCCGTGGGGACCTTTTTTTAAAAAAAAATATAACACCAAATAATATATACCGTACCGGGTTTAAAGTCAAAAATTTAGTCATGTCACAAATGCGTCCAGTTTGTAGACATTCGTAAAATGTTATTGGGTGATGGCTATCTATATGTAAGAAAGTGGGGAAAGCGTTCATATGACCCCCCTTTAAAATCACCAGGCAACAAATTATTTTTATTTCTGGCCTAACACTAATACATACCCTAACCCTAAGGCCCCAGGCGCGGATCCCGGGCGGGGGGCGTAGGATGGGCGCGCGCCTCCCGGTAAATTCTGCAAAATGTTGGCAAAATCAGCACATTTGGAGCTTTTGGACCAGTTGCATCCTTTCAGCCCCACGGTAATTTTGACTTTTTAAAGCCTGGATCCGCCAATGAGGCCAAATATTAAAAATAATTTGTATCACATAGGAACTCAAAGGGGGGTACATATGGAATCTTGCCGAAAGGGCAATACTATGATGCACTTTATTTTTTTAGTCATTTGTGTATCAAAATCATCCAGTTTTATAGACTTCATTTTAAAATGTTAAACAATTATCGGCACATATAAATTGAAAAATCCCTAAATAAAAAGTACATACGATGGTTTTCATTGGTCATGGGGTATCAGAGTTATTCTGACAAATGTAATGACTGCATTCTCTATATTTTATATATTTAGGTTTTATAGTGTCAATGGAAGTGGCCAATATTTTTTTAAGTTCTAAGTTATTGCTAGGTCAACTCCAGAAATTAAGATACACAAAAACAAGTTGGCCACTGGCAAATGCCGACATTGGAACAATGTTGGCTTGCCGCTCTTTGATTAACAGTCAGCATGCCAACATTGACCCAACATAAGCCCCAAATTATATTTGTCTCAATGCTCAACAGTGGCATTCCAACATTGAGCAATATTGGATGCATTTCCATGCCAACAATTGGCATTCCAGTTTTAGCTTAATGTTGGCATGACATTTCTGTGTCAACATTTGGAAATCTGCTACTTCCCCAACCAACAGTTGGTATGTCAAATTTCTGCCAGTGTTAAATGCCATTCAGTGTCAACAGTTACAATTTACACCAATGGCAGAATTTTGCCATGTGTGTTTGTTTTATGCCTTAGGATACAGGTTTGTATGTAATAAATAAACTTAACCATGTCTTAACCAAGGTCATTATCAAAACCACTATAGTCTGATTTAATAATTTGTTGGACAGAATCGAAAACACACAAGTGTAGACTGTGAGCCAGGAGGAACAGTGCACCTCGTTTTGTGATGAGTAATTGGTCGAAGAATGTGTAGAAACATTCCGCATAGATTGTATTACATACATAATACACAAATCTACATACATACTACACACAACATACCTACGGACATAAGACATCCATTCCATATCCAGGGCTGAAAGAGACATGAGATTTCCAGGAAGAAGGCCCCCATTTTCTCGAACCCCAGGTTTACCTATTGGAAAGCTACCAAGGTTATTGATTTCACTGAAGGGAATAAGTCGAAACGCCGTCTTTATGTAATAAGATGATGATTTATACTTTCTGTCGTGCACGACAGAAAGTCAAAGCACGGTTTTCTATGGGCAACTATACGAAGCAGGCAAGTTCAAAAAAAGGTTTGGGTTTCTTTTGCACTGTTTGTCCAATACACCTTCGAAACGTAGCGGTAGGTGATCTACACCCGATCCAGTGAAATTGAGAGACAAAATTCATATCCTAAAAAAAAACTCCTCCGTCACTTAAATCACTCACGATGGAGGCACCCCTCCTAGAATGTTTCCACAAATCTTATCTTTAGCCCATTTCTGTTCCAAAAATTGACCAACTTGTTTTGTCATTTCGTCTCTCCATATGGTTTTTGGACGTCATGGGTTTCTGTCCATTCCTCTGGGGTACACTCTTTCACTCTGATGGTCCACCTTGTTATCTGCAGTCTAGCAACGTGGCTCGGCCCAATAATGTTTGGCACTTCCTAATGCAGTTCGATAATATCGGTAATCCTGTCTGTGATCGGATCAGCAATTTCTCTTTTTATCTCTGAAGTCTGATGCCAGCATGATTGTTCCATCTTCCTCTGTGCAACTGCAAGGCATTCTCAATTGTGTTATTCAAAGCCCGACGTTTCACTGCCATAGGTCATAACAGGAAGATGTATTCATTGACCACCTTTCTCTTTAACTCCCTACTTGTCTTCTTATTTTCATGATGTTTTTCCACTTTGCAAATGCTGCCCAGCCTAGTCCAATTCTCCCTTGCTGATCTCAGGCTATAAGTCACCATCATGCAATCACTGTCTTCCAAGTAGAGTAGATGTTGAACCTCTTCAATGATATTCCGTTACCGTATCTCGGATTTCCTGGTGTTAGGTCATTAAACATCACTTTGGTTTTCCCCAACATGCATGCTGAGTCTGACAGTGTTGCTTGGTACTGTGAATGCCATTTAGCATGCTTTCCCATTCCTCTGGGAGAATTGGCAATTAGGATAATATCGTCAGCAAGATCAGGTTGAAAAGTTGTTCCTTGTCTTGCTCCCCTCTCTACTGATCTTGTCACTTGTCCTTGTGGGCGTTAGGTGGAAGAGCACCACTGTAAAGGTCACTTAAGAAAAAAGTGATGTAGGCTGGGTCAACTCCTTGGTTTTCAAGTGTGTGAAGAGTGGTTTGAATTTAACAGAGTCAAACGCCTTCTAATAGTCAACAAAGGCAAAGAAGAGCCGGATATTATAATCATTGGCTTTCTATTGTAGCTGGCTAACTACATTATGTGATCAGTGGTAGAAATTCCTGGTCTAAAACAGCTGGGCTCTGGTTGGTGTTGTTCCAGAGTGTTAGCATTCTTTTAAGCAGACGGTGAAATACCTTGTAAACATTACAGTAGAAGAGCTGATTGGCCGGTAGTTTATTATGTCAGATGTATCTCCTTTATTATGGGATAACTTACGATGCATTTCTCCGTGGTGCTGGGGACTATTCCCTCTGTAAGATCTGTTGAACAGCGTTGTAAGTACCTCAATAAGGGTCACCTCCACTTGAAATTTGAGAGAAATTCATATCCCTATAAAAAAACTCCTCCGTCACTTAAATCACTCTCACGATGGAGGAACCCTCCCTAGAATGTTTCCACCACCAACCTATCTTTAGCCATTCTGTCCAATTGGACCAACTTGTTTTGTCATTTTCGTCTCTTCCCACTGGTTTTTTGGACGTCCTGGGTTTCTGGTCCATTCCTCTGGGTTCCACTCTCTCAATCTGATGGTCCACCTGTTATCATGCAGTCTCTAGCAACGTGACCGGCCCATCTATGTTTGGCACTCCTAATGCAGTCGATAATATCGGTAATTCCTGTCTGTGATCGGATCCCGCAAATTTCTCTTTTTATCTTGAAGTCTGATGCCAGCATGATTCGTTCCATCTCCTCTGTGCAAACTGCAAGCATCTCCATCGTGGTGTAATTCAAAGCCCACGTTTCACTGCCATAATGTCCATAACATGAAATGTATTATTGAACACCTTACTCTTTAACACCTCCATACTTGACTTCTTATTTTCATATGTTTTCCACTTTTGCAAATGCTCCCGCCTAGTCCAATTCTCTTCTGATCTAGCTATAAGTCACCACCATTGCCATCACTGTCTTTCCCAATTTAATGTAGCTGTTGACCTCTCAATGACTTCCCTCTACATTGATCTCGGATTTCCTGGTGATGTCATTACACATCACTATTGTTTTCCCAACATGATGCGATCCCTGACAGTGTGCTGGTACTGTGTGAATGCCATTTAGGCATGCTTTCCATTCCTCTGGTGACTTGGCCAATCAGGATAATATCGTCAGCAAAATCAGTGAAAAGTTTTCTCCCTGTCTTGCTCCCCGCTCTAGCTTGATCTTGTCACTGTCCTTGTGGAGCTTTAGGGTGGAATGCAACCACTGAGTAAGGTCCTATAAAAATTGATGTAGCTGGGTCAACTTGGTTTCAAGTGCTGTGAAGAGTGGTTTGAACAAGCCGAGGTCAAAGCCTTCTCTAGTCAACAAGGCAAAGCCGAGCAGGATCTTATACTCCTGGCTTTCTCTTGTATCTGCTTAACTACATGTATGTGACAGTGGTAGAAACTCCTGGTCTAAAACCATCCTGGCTCTGGTTGGTGTTGTTCCAGCATTGTTAAGCATTCTTTTTCAGCGGACCTGTATAATACCCTTGTTACATTACAGGTAAAGGCTTATTGGCCTGTATTTTCTTATGTCGATGTATCTCCGTTCTATTGAGAATTAACTACAGAGCCATTCTTCCGGGTGCTGGGGACTCTTCCCTCTGTAAGTCATCTGTTGAATAGTTTTGTAAGTACCTCAATAATTGGCTCACCTCCATCTTGAAAACACCTGCTGTAATACTTATCCACTCCGTGGCTTTTACTCGCTTTAATTTCTTTACTCTGCATTCCCTCTTACTGCCGCAGGCATATGAGGGGTGGTCTGTCCACTTTTTGGGAACATGACTCAGCAAAGGTTTTTCTTGTGGTTCCTGGTGCTGTAGTTGGTGTAAAACTCTTCACAGCTTTGACCATCATATCATATCTTCACTTAGAGTGCCATCTTCCTCCTTCAGGCTATAATGTTGTTCCTTCCTAGACACAGTTTCCGTCTGCTGATTTAAGTCCTTTGTTGTTTTCAGAGCTTAGCTGTTCTTGCTCATTATAATGATGAATTTCCTCTTTCACTACATGCGCCGATTGTCTTGCAAGTCCTCGGGTATTCGACATGTTTGTGATTCCCATTCCCATTCCCTTCATCTGTCGTCTTTTCTTCCTCAGTTGTTTTGTTTCCACAGAGAGCTTTTCAGGCCTTGATGGCTTATCTCTGCCCGCATTTTTCTACCGCAATCTCCATTGCAGAATTGATGGTATCGCACTGTGTTCGAATCTTTGCATGAATCCATCTGTAGAGCCCTCAAACTTGTTGACACCTTCAGTTAAATTCCACGCCTTAGCTGTGAGTGCTTCCGCATTTGGTTCTTCTGTTGCTCAATACATCTTGCTCTCGTCAGTTTGGTGTTGATCGTAACAGAGGCTCAAAGCATCGGCGTCACGCCTTTGTTGAACTTATTACGTGTGGGGCTTAGCAGTACGGATTGTAATCAATTCATTTTTCGTGACTCTGTTGGGGAGATCCATGTCCATCGCCTGTTGGGCGATTTCTTGTAGAAAGTGTTCATGATTTTCAATCGACGTCTTTCAGCAAAGTTGATGAGAGTGTCTCCTCTGCTTTCCGCACTCCTAGGCCCAAGTTACCTGAGCATGACTCTCCTTGATTACCCACTCCAACCTTAGCGTTGAAATCCGCCCATTATAATATTGTAGTGGTTCTTACTAACCTTTGCGACTAGCTTGTCTATGTCCATCATACACAGTCATTCTACTTCCTCATCACCTCGCTGCTGTTGTTGTTGTAAGCTTGGATTATATTAGATGGTAACTTGTTTGCTGATCGTGACAGTTAGCTGAGGCCACTCTTTTTGAAATTCCTTTGAAACTACTGACATTTTCCTGCTATTCTTGTGTACATGAAACCCACTCCTTTGTGACGGTGTGTGCTTTCCGTGAATTAGAGATTGTGACCAACTTCTGTTTGGGTGATACATCCTTCTCCTTTTGCCTTACTTGTCACTATTCCAACGATGTCAAACTTGATCCTTTCCCGTTCTTCCTCCATTTCATAATTCTGTCGTCTGTAGAGAAGAGTTTCTTGCATTATACTTACATCGTTCAATTTTCAATGGCAGCCTGTCCATACCCAGAGATTCTTAGCCCCCTCTGCTCCTTTGCTATCCTTACCACTGCCTTGGTCAGGTACTCGATAAGCTGCTGGGGACTGAGGGCCGTGGTTTATTTGTATCCTGTCATAACTAGGGGGTTTGCCATACTCGCCCCTTGGCCTGGGCGGGTTGGCGAGGTTATTTTCTTGTTCTGGGTTCCTTCACATAGCCTAATGTGAAGAATGTCAACTCACAGGCCCAGCCTACAAGGGGATATAAAGTAAAGTGTTCAGCATTTGTCCAGTTGTCACCCATACTAAAGCATATGGGGATGCACTAAGCCCGCCAGCCGAGGGGATCTGTGTGGTCTTCACCCCTCAGCGCAATCGGTGAAGTCATGATTTTTCCCATGTCTCGAGTGCCTTTAACCTACATAGGCAAAGATGGAAATAAGCTAACCTAGGCACTGGATGCCTGAGAAGAAAAGAACTACAAAAGAAGGAAATTGAGATGTGGAGAGGAGAGGTTCTCACCCCACTCGGTCACAGGCACATTTTTGACCAGCTCACCACCTACATACACACATACAACAAACAGACACCACATACACTACATACACACAAACAACCATACATACAACACCCTCCCATACATACACACATTCATACACCCTCCACCATACACACACCTCAAAACAACACCCAAGGGAACAACAGAATTAGATTAGTATGTGACGATACAAGAATGAGAAACACCTGACCTACCTACCCCAATATTTTTTGTCTGTTATGAAAAAAAAAATTAAAATATACCTTACCAAACATTTCCTTTTGTTTCCTTAAATTCATCTAAGTATTTTACAAAATGTAGAATAAAATAGTTCAAGTACTTAAAAGATGGCATAGAAATATCTAGTAGGATGAGCATGGGAATGCAAAAAATGTGATTAAATTTCTTTTGAATTTGCCAAGCAAAGTGTTGACATACTCATAATATAACCCTGACTCTGGAATTGACTGTTGCGATCAATAAACAGCGCTGCAATTTAGTTCTTGCTTTGGCATGTGTGCAATTCATGATTAAAAGTCAAGAGTAAACACAACCTCAAAATGGGCAGTAATTTTAATGTCAGTATTAAATTCTGTGTGCCCCATCCAAAAAATGCACTCATTGATGACCTTGTTGACATGTTTGGAATTAAATTGAATCTTGAATATACCACTATTGCAAGTCTCTAGCCTGGGAATATTTCAGCAACGTAAATGTATGTCAGGCAGTTTATACATCACTAGTGTTCCACTTTCTTACGACATCACGTAGCTGCCGCCCTCCTCAGACGATCTCCATTCTTTAAATTTTAACTACTTAGTACTCCAGGTAGACTAGGATGTACATTTATTAATCTTTCCCTGGAGATGGCCAGTGCACGATAGTGTTGAAAAAAAAAACCATGTGCGCTTGGCCGGACTCAAACAGCGACCTTGTATTACTTGCATTACGAGATTGCCAAACTAATCTATCAGCCAGGGTTGGTAGAGAGAGAGAAACGATAGATATTATCTATAGGTGTTAGGTCCGAGAGGTGTCCTTCGCTTTCCTAGCGGACAGCATCAGAAAGGTATATTTACATACACGATTTATATTTGTTTTTGAAGTTTTAACTAATTAGTACTCCAGGTAGACTAGGATGTACATTTTATTAATCTTTCCCTGGAGATGGCCAGCACATGATAGTGTTGAAAAAAAAAACCATGTGCGCTTGGCCGGACTCAAACTGGAGACCTTTGTATTACTAGCATGACGCTCTTGCCAACTAACCCATTGCTAGAGGAGCGAGAGATATTATCTATAGGTGTTAGGTCCGAGAGGTGTCCTTCGCTTTCCTAGCGGACAGCATCAGAACGGTATATTTACATTATACAATCTATGTTTTTGTCTGTTGTGTAAAGGGTTAACATTTGTCTGTAATATCTGCACACTTCGATGGATTTAAACCAAACTTGAGTCATAGTGCTAGGTGCAACATGGGGTCCCTTATTTGTTGATGAAGTCAATGGTCACATACCAAGGTCAAAGGTCATATGAGGTCAAGTTGTAAGCTGAAAATGTAAAATTGACCTCAATTGAAGAGCTGAAGTTTAATTGGAACCAAACTTGGTTTATGGAGATTGCATGCAAACCCTCATTTGTTTGAGGTCAAAGGTCACATATCAAGGTCAAATGTCATACGAGGCCTATCATTCACAAACCACGACAGCAGGTGACACAAGCAGTCCGAGGACCGCAATATTTTTTAAAAAAATGAATTAAACAATTTTTTGAATAAAACTGGGTTTCTTCATTATCTGTAGAAAAGAATGGTTAAATTGCATGAGATAATAAATCACTATTCTCAGTCTCTAATGTTTTGTCTGCATGTACTGTGAAGTATTGCCTTTGTTGGCTTGCATATTGAAGAAGCTGAAGTAAACAGAACATAATCAATATCTATCACTCTCAGAATGGTTGGTTAAAATTTTAACCAACATGTATTAACAGGTGAACAGCCCAACGTTGGGTAAATGTTTACCTATTTGTTGGGTAATATAGCAGATGATTGGACATATTTTACCCAACAGTGGGCAAAATTTGCCCAATAAAATGCTAAAATAATATGCAATATCCAACAAATGGGCAAAAATTTACCCATTTGTTGGGCTGTTCACCTGTTAATACATTTTGGTTAAAATTTTAACCAACGTTCTGAGAGTGTTCTTTCATTTGTGGAGAATGAATGGGTCAATCCTAAGTGGTTGTTTTCGGAAATAACTTAAAACAACATTAAAGGTCCTTGTTACGATCGTCTTGGGGACCCACTGATTTACCCGGAAATAGTTTCAATTTTGATATAAGATGAAAGGCCGTCATTGGTAAATCAGTCTACAAACCTCCATTAGTAGATTTTAATTCAATCTCGGGAATTCCACCAAAACTCATTTCTTCATTGGCGATTTCAACAGCCAGAGTACCCAATGGGGCTACAATGAAACCAATATAGACGGACAAGCTGTCGAAGAATGGTTGGACAGTCAACATTTATGTCTCCTTCACGGCCCTAAGCTGCCACCATCATTTTATAGTGCCCGTTGGAAGAGAGGTTACAACCCTGATCTAGCTATTTTTAGCAAAACATCTGTAACCTGTGTAGGAAGATTATTCTGGATCCTGTTCCAATAACTCAACATCGACCAATCGGTATCCTTGTCAACGCTGCAGTAAGACCAAACAAAGTGCCTTCAAAGCGGCACTTCAACTATAGGAAAGCAGACTGGCAAGGATTCACTGATGACCTGGATCAGAACGTTAAAAGGATTGCTCCAAAACCCCATAACTATGACAAATTTGCCCAACTAGTGAACAAGACTGCCCGGAGATTTACACCCAGAAGCTGTAGGACGGAATATATACCAGCCTTTCCAAGGAATGTGCTAAAGAATATCAAGAGTATACCACCATTTTTGAAGCTGATCCTTTCTTAGCTAAAACAACTGCTTAAGGTGAGGAAGTGTTGGTGAGGATCTCCCAGGAAAAGATCAATACCCGGCATACCTTAATAGAATCCGCCGATATGATCCATAACAGCAAGAAAGCACGGTCTACCAGAGGGCATCCTACAGAACCTCGACAGCAGCCAAATGCCACACCATATCAAGTTGCCCCCCAACTGCTTTTATAAATGGCAAGTGCTGCAAAAAGATCAAACCAGACCGTAAGAGGTATAGTGGTTTCAGTTGCCCCTTCAAAGTAAATGAACTGGAAACAGGTATTGCTAAACATCAACCAGGAAAAGCAGTAGGCATTGACAACATCTTAACTGAGCAGCTGCAAAACTTCGGCCCAGTAGCAAAGGAGTGACTTCTTGAGCTCTACAATTGCTGCCTTATTTCCCACATATTCCTAAAGATCTGGAGGAAAGCACATGTTATGGCACTCCTAAAGCCTGGGAAAGATCCTTCTAATCCCAAGAGCTATAGACCAATATCACTCCTCAGCCATACCTACAAGCTCTTTGAATGCCTCCTGCTCAAGCGTATCACACCTGTGATAGACGAACACCTCATACCAGAACAAGCAGGTTTCCGGACAAACAAATTACCAACTAGCCAAGTACTCAACCTAACTCAACACATCGAAGATGGTTTCTAGAATGGTTTGGTAACCAGAGTCTTGTTCATCAAAGGATTGCTTGCAACAAGAGCGAGGTTGCTTTGTTCAGATAGGAATTGGAAGAAGGAGCCGATGGAGTAGGCTCAAGAATGGACTACCCCAAGTTAGCGTGCTCGCACCTCTCCTGTTCAATATCTATACCAACGACCAACCTAGGGGTGCAGGAACCTGTAGTTTTATATATGCATACGATCTTGGAATTAGCGCACAAGAAGCAGACATCATAGCTGTCAAAAAGCGACTCTCCAAAGCTTTGGGTGAACTCACTACTTATGCTGAAACAACCTACGTGCAAATCCATCCAAGACAAAGGTGTTTGCTTTCCATCTACGCAACCGTGAAGCCAAGCGTCAGCTTAAAGTAACCTGGTCTGGAATACCCCTGGAGCACTGTGATAATCCTGTCTACCTAGGAGTTACCTTGGACCAATGGAGAACTTAATACATCCTAGTAGGAATTTCTCTACTAGACGTGCAAGAGCTTAGCTACCAAGTATCTAATCTGAAGCACCCTATGTCCAGACAGATACCAGCTGCTAACCCCTTAAATCCAGAGAGAGTTTCTTAAGCAAAGTCCAAGCCCTTGAAACAGTCTCTAAGGAGCAACGGTAGAATCAGTGTTACTGTATGGTGTGAAGCCTTGTCATTAACCCCAGTTCTGCAGAGGTCTCTCAATGGCTGTTACACCAGAATGCTAAGGACAGTGCTTAACATAACTGCAAAAACAACGGCTTCATAACTCTGTGCTCTATGGTGAACTACCTAAGGTTGGAGACTCAGACAAGGTAGTAACAAGAAGGATGCAGCTTGCAGGCTACTGTTACCGCCACCTTGAGCTGTGTACCAGTGGACTCGTTCTCTAGGAACCAGCACATGGACATCGACAAGGGGCAGACAACAAAAAACTTACATATACATCCTGAAAAAGGACGTAGGTGTGGTAGATAGTGTAGATTGGATGATCCGTGCTAGATCCCGGCTTGGCCGACTTACCACCACCACCTCCACCACCACCACCACCATCACCACCACCATCTCCACCTCCACCACCACCACCACCACCTCCACCACCACCACCACCTCCTCCCTCCTCCCCCCTCCCCCTCCCCCTCCTCAGAAATAACCCTTACAGTGTAGTTGATTCTTCAGCTCCAACGGTTTTGGAATAAGAAAATATTCCTTGACAACATATAAAAAATTAAGAACTTCTCGTCAAGATTTCGCTTTTACGTATTAAACCAATGGTGACGTCTAAAATTGGGATTTCTTGGCCGCCCTCGTGGAGAGGTGGAGAGGGGAGGGGATAGGATGATTGGGTAGAAGGAAGTACAGCTCAATGAGCGGCTCGGGGTGAGGGTTGGATCTTGGAATTTGGGGAGTCTGAAGGGGAGAGGTGTAGAGGTGTGTGAAGAACTGAGGAAGAGGAGGGCGGACGTATGTTGTGTGCAGGAGGTGAGGTGGAGAGGGGAGGGGATAGGATGATTGGGTAGAAGGAAGGAAGTACAAATTGTGGTGGGCGGGTAATAGCGAGGGGACGGGGGTGTGGGGGTTCTTGTGAAAGAGGAATTGTGTGAAAAGGTAGTGGAGGTGAGAAGCAAGAGTGATAGGGTGATGTCCATCGTAATGGTTTTTGAGGAGGAGGTGGTGAGGTTGGTATGCGGCTATGCCCCGCAGTGTGGAAGGAGGTGTGAAGAGAAGGAGCATTTTTATGATGAGTTGGCAGATGAATTGGATGTACAGAGTGTGGTGGAATTGGTCCGGTGTGTTGGAGACTTCAATGGGCATGTGGGGAAAAGGATCGACGGTTTCGAAGGTGTTCACGGAGGAAATGGGTTTGGGGAGAGGAATCTGGAAGAAAGATTGTTGTTGGAGTTTTGTGGTGAAAAAGAGTTATGTGTAGCCAATACGTAGTTCAGGAGAGAGGACAAAAGGAAAGCGACGTTTAACTCAGGAGGAAATGAGACAGATTTTGTGTTACTGGGTAAGGGGAAGAGAAAATTTCTGAAGAATGTTAAGGTGATTCCAAGGGAATTGCAACACTGGGTGGTGGTTGCAGATGTGGATAAGAAAAAGGTGGTGAGGAAGGTAGTGCAGGAGAGGAGGAAAGTATGGAAGCTGAAAAAAGAAGAGACAAGAAAGAATTTTGAGGCGAGAGTTGGGTAACTTGTGGTGCCTGGTGTGTCGGATTTGTGGGTGTTTTTTTTAAAGATGGGGTGTTACAGGCATGTGATGAAGTATGTGGAGAAAAGAAAGGTAGGAGAGGTAGGAGATATACAGGGTGGTGGAATGCAGAAGTGAAGGAGGCGATGGTGAAAAAGAAAGATGCATAAGGATGTGAGAATAAAGCGAGGTACAAGAGGTTGAAGAAGCGAGCAAAGAAAGTGTGGCGAGGGCTATGAAGGAGGAGGCTTAGAAGGGGCTGAGTGAGTTGAGAGAGAATCAAAACAAGGTGTATAAGATTGTGAAGGCAATGAAAAAGGATGGAAGAGATGTCGAAGGGGGAAGATGTATGAGGGGAAGTTATGGAAAGTTGAATTTCAGTGAGAGCGATAGATGTATAGAGTCTGGAAAGAGCATATGGAGAGAATCATGAATGAGGAGAATGAGTGGGATCAGTAGGTGGAAGCTGATGTGGTGGAAGGGCCAGATGAGTGAGTCACCCGGGAGGAGGTGGTGAAGGCAATCGGAGAAATGAAAAAAGGAAATGCGGCTGGACCCTCAGAGGTGAGTGTTGATATGATTATTGGGAGTGAAGAGATAGGGATTGGGGTGATGATGGAGTTGTGTTAGAAAGTGTTAGATGGAGGAGGGATGCTAGAGGAGTGGGCAGTGAGTGTGGTAGTTCCAATTTTTAAAGGGGAAGGGGATGCAATGAGTTGTGGCGCATAGAGGGGTGTAAAGTTGTTGGAGCATGCAATGAAAATTGTGGAGAGGGTTTTAGAGAATAGGATTCGGAAGATAGTGGAAGTGGATGAGATGCAATGTGGGTTTATGCCAGGGAAGGAAACGATGGATGCAGTGTATATTTGGAGGAGGTTGCAAGAGGAATATCGAGCTAAAGGGAAGAAGTTGTATATGTGTTTTGTAGACTTGGAAAAGGCATTTGATAGAATACCGAGGAAAGTGATGGTGTGGGCAATGAGGAAGAGAGGAATACCAGAAGTAATGTTTAGAGCAGTGATGAGTTTGTATGAAGGAGCAAAGACAAAGTTAGAGTGGGATCTGATTTGTCTGAGGAGTTTGAGGTGAAGGTGGGTGTGCATCAATGTTCTATACTTTCGCCGTTGATTTGTGCAATTGTGATTGATGTAGTTACAGAGAGTGCAAAAGAGGGTTTGTTGAGTGAGATGTTGTAAGCTGATGATTTGGTTCTAATGAGCGAGACAATGGAGGGACTGAGGGAGAAGTTTTGGAAATGGAAGAAGGCTTTTGAGAGAAAGGGTTTGAAGGTAAACCTTGGGAAGACAAAAGTGTTGATGAGCAGGGTGGAGAGGGAGATGGTGGTGAGCGATATATATATATATAATATATATATATATATATATATATAATATATATATATATATATATATATATATATATATATAATATCGTCGGGTGTATTACATAGTGACGGATGTTAAACAAAATACGAATTTTTGTTTCTGAGAAAATCGCATTTTAAAAATCGCGAACTCTAGAGGGTCCGTACACATCCCTACATACCATTCAAGACAATCAAATCCGATTAAGAAATGAAATCAACCACTGAAAATTTAATTTTAGCTAATTTTTTTTTATTCTTACTTGATAAAATGGATGTAATACATAGGGAAAAGTTAACCATCATATCCGTCACACCAAAAAATACGCAAAACGGCGATTTTGTTCATGACATAGTGACGGATGTTGAATTTTGTCTATACTAAAGCGTTAATTAGCATCCGTCAGTTGGAAAACATCAAACGGCGTTTTCTGAACATCCATCAAACCAACGTCCGTCATCGTGAATCTCCTCAATTTGGTTTATTACTATTGCGGATGTTCAGTGGATTGCCGCGATTCATCGATTTGAACTGTTAATATAATATAAATTTCTACTAATATCGATAATTATAAATTATTACATATTTTGCTTGTGTCAGTTATAAATTTAGATGAGATATTACTAACAAAGTATTTGAAAAGCCTTGGTGGGAAATCAAGTATAATACACTTCTTTGACAGAGGGTTCAACATCCGTCACTATGTAATACACCAAAGTCCCTGTTTTGCAACATACGTCAAAATTGCAAAATTTCTAATTAAGATTATTAATTAATGAAGTACTTGCAAGGTTCGGCACTTGGCATGTTTGAATTTCTTATTGAGTACCAGGTGCCCTTAAGGGCGTAAAAATGATATAAAAATTTCAAATCAGTAACGATGTAATACACCCGACGAATATATATGGAGAGAGAGAGAGAGAGAGAGAGAGAGAGAGGAGAAGAGAGAGAGAGAGAAGAGAGAGAGATATATATATATTCTATATATTATATCGATATATATTGTTACATGCCCCAAGAATTAGCAAGGACTTAATTTTTTTCAGTTGAGTAAAGATGGTCATAAATTAAAAATTTAAAATTTATGAAATTAAATCTAATAATTTAAATAAAAATCCTGGGTTGTGTGCATAGGTGGTGTCTTAGAATTAAACAGAAAACCGGAGAAGAGAAGCGTCTAGAACCTTAGTGATTTCATTAGAAGGCAAGGGAGAATTCTAGAAAAGTGCCCAACTGAGTGGAATGTGCTCCACTAAACCAATAGGTGGCGCACTGCTGCATAGTTATGCAGTCACAGACAGTGAGGGACATGCATGATTCCAGTGTGGCAACTTAGATTCATACAGGATGCACATGAACATATGGTGTTATGATGTCTCGTAGACGTCAAAGGTCAGAAATACCTTTCAAACACAAATAAATGAGCCTTGTGCACAAGTGATCTGAATTTTAAATAATATAACAGATTTTAATGATTTGTAATTGGTTCAAGAATTTGGTATGTCCAAAACATTACATAAATCATTTTTACACAATTATACACAATTTATATAACTGATACTTAATGTTCAAAAGAGGCGTTGCAGTTCAACGATGATATGTCCTCTCAGCGAAGACTCCAAAAATGACAGCATGCAAAGCCACAATTATAAATCCTCAGGTAATATTCCATTGGAATCTTCTTAGTCCTGAAGGTAACTTTTGTCCAGCAGTTCAAGACGACAAGGTTAAATTAAGTCTCTCGACGATAATAAATCCACAGTACATCAGTCCAAGATAATCACCACGAATTCTATCTGTCCACAATTTGGAATCTTATTTTGATTCCCAGCACTTTTGGCTTCAAAGACGACAGTAGAATAATTACAGCAACTCTGCTCACATGGAATTATATATCCTGGCACTAGGTACTTGATGTCTGCTCCTTAATGCAGAGTAACACTAGCTATCTTCTAGCTACTTGTTAGGAGTGGAGCTGGAGAGAGTCCTTCCAGTGATAGTATTTAACTACTCAAAAGATCATAGATTCCCCCTTTCTAACAATAATCATTACATCAGTCTCATGCATGAAAATAACCTTACACGGCTGGACAATCGGAATCTTCACTTTCATGTATATATAACTTTATGGGGGATTTCCCTAGATTCTGCAAGTTGACTCAAAGCATGAAAACAAGTTGAGTCAGGTTTAGCATCCGTGGGGAATTCCCCACTTCCCCTATTGTGCAATCTAAACAGGATGCACTAGCAAAACAAAAACCTAGGGGTATTCCTTTACTCTTTTCGTAAACAAACTACTTTTCCCGGAGCAATCTTTTCTCAATAAAATTAGAAAAGAAAAAATATTTTAAAGTTTAATCAGAAAAATGGGATGCTATTATAACACCCCCCCCTTAAAAGAAAAGTTGAAATGAAATGAAATATTTTTTTTTTTTTTTTTTTTTTTTTAAATTTTGCATGAAAAAGTTGTGTATAATTTACACAGTGCAAATTTTACACTTTTAATAATGTCTTGCATTTGCTGCCTTCAGTCTATACTACATATAGTTGGAATATCAAAAATTCTGAACCAAAATTTAGGCAGCTCTGGACAAGGCATCTGCTAAGACATTATCTTTACCTTATAGTCTTATGTTCCAGATTGTATTCTTGTTAGAGGTTAAATCCACCTGACAAGTCGTGATTTCTAGTTTTCATCTTGTGGATGAAAGTCAACGGATTGTGATCCGTGTACACTAGAACGGGGTGCACTGTTGTACTCACAAGTGACACGTTTCACATTAAATGTTGTTTTGAAGGACAGTAGCAATGTAAGACATTCTTTCTCAAGTAATTGAGTAGTTTTTGCTTTGATGTTTGTCAAACTTCTTTTTTTTTTTTTTTTTTTTTTTTTTTAACATTAATCAAGTATCATGAACAAAAGCCTTTTACACTCACACACACAAAAAAACAACACATGCCACAGATTACACACAGACACACACGACACAAGGGACTAAAACAACAAAAACACTACAAAGTTTGACCCCAAAACCAAGTGCACAATATCCATTGTGAGTTCAATCAACTAAGATAATGCTCTTGTGCGACATCACCGCATCATAAAAAAAGTAAAAGCAAGCTTAAAAGTACGTTGAGACTTCGTACAAATAGGATGAGGGAGAGATTGATACTAATAATGAGGGACCACACCCCTCAGACTCATAAAAGAGACAGGATTGTTTAAAGGTGCCATCAAAAACATTAGTTGTCATGGAATGAAGTTCCTGTACAAAAACGCTTCTATAGGAAACCTTGACGATTCAGCCACACAATGGTTATAATAATTGAAGAGCTTATGTCATTATTAGCCACCGATGGCCCAAACCCGTTTGTGCCAATCTTCCAAACAAAAGGCTTGGCCCATTTATTTTCATTTTGACCAAATAAAAACTTGTGTATGTGTGTCTCAATACAAGATGCTCCATTTCTCCAATGCTTGATATAAAATGGTATTTTCACTTTAACTACTCCGCAATATCTGATGTATGAATATCAAACCTTTTTTACCTGTGGCATTAAAATAATTCCTCTACCATCACCGCGAATAGATTAAACCTGAAACTTTTAAGGAAGAATCAACCTTACTTTGAAATCTACTAGAACATCCAATATTACTATAAACAAGTCAGAAAAAACAAAAAAAAAAAAAAAAAAAAAAAAAAAAAAACCGACCTCAATACTTCTACGCTAAAATTGGAATAAACCTTACAACCAAGCATTCAAAGCCAATGTGGTTATTTAAGGGCAAGGCTTTTAAACCAGGTCGTGCCGTCGGAAAAAACGATATCTTTTAATGAGAGAGATGAGATGTGCATACACACGTGGATAAGCAAACAGTATCAGGATCTTGAGATCAAATTGCGACACAGGAGGCTAGGCCCACATAAGCGAGGGTGGGCGCCACCATCTGCTAAAACCTACCGAGAGTTCTCTTATCCCTTAATAGGGAAAAATCCAGATCTATAATTTATACTTGTGGAATGCGATATGATCAGTGTGCGAAGTTCCTTGCCCGAACCGAACCCAAGCAGCTAATTGTATTGGGATAAAAAACCAAGATACCAGGCAAAAATGCAACTGATTACGACCAAGTAATACTGGTCAAAAATTAACACCATATCCAAAAGTGCCCGTCCATTATATAATTCAGAAGCGAAATCACCATTAGTGGGGGGGGGGTTATGAGGGGGGGGGTGGGCTGGGGTTGGTGTGGTGGGCGGTCGCGGTGGGGGGAGGCGGGGTTGGGGGGGGGTTCGGGGTGGGGATGTGTGGTGGGGGGTGTGGAGGGGGGGCGGGGGGGGGGGGTGTGTGTGTGTGGGTGGTGGGGGGGGGGTGGTGGGTGTGGGGGGGGGGGGGGGGATGGAGAGGGGTGGGGGGGGGGGGTGGGTGGGGGTGGGGTGGGGTGGTGGGAGTGGGGGGGGGTGGGGGGGGGGTGGTTGTGGGGTTGGGGGGGGTGGGGGGCGGGGGGGTGGGTGGGGGGGTGGGGGGGGGTGGGGCTGGTGGGGTGGGGGGTGGGGGGTGGGGGGGGTGCGTGGGTGTGGGGGGGGGTTGGTGTGGGTTGGGGGGGTGGGTGTGTTGTGGGGGGTGGGTGGGGTAGAGTACTTGAATAACTATTACGTTGTAACTATATACTAATTGACTAAGTGATTCAAACCAAATCATACAAAGTACAGAGAACAACCTGCATAGAGAGAGGACGACTAATGGACAAAGACATTTTTTTCTTTGACTGGCAAAGTGGCAAGTATTAAATTCCCGCAATTTCCAATGCACCGCAGGGAGATAGAAATTATGAGACGGACGAGCGACCCATCGGCACCACTAATACATCTGATATAGAAAACTTACTGGAAAAGTTTTCCATTTATTTTGAAACACTCATATTACCTCCAGATATGTATGCTTTTTCCACAAGAAAAAATTCTCTAGGTAAATAAAACTTACAGGATGACTACATCATTTCATCCGCTTGCATGAGAACTCCACCAAAGCCTACATCAATGGCATCAACTGCCAACTTGAATTGTTTCTGAAAGTCTGGCGCAATCAAAAAATGGCGCATTCATCAAAATGGATGTGATTTTCTCAAACGCGGTTGGCAGTGCTCTGACCACACAAATTTTTGCGTTTTTCTTCAGAAGGTTGGTAGCGGAACGCAATTTCTGAGAAATTGGAAAGTATTTTCTGTAATCCAGGACCATACCTAAAAACCATGAGTGAGATCTCTTTTACTCTGTGTGGGGAATTTCTCAATTGATTCACCATTTTGCAGTGATGTGGGCCTAATTTGCCCTGTCTACAATATGCCCTAAGTATGGGACATTTGCTGGCAACATATTCACTTTTTACCAGATTTACAGTCAAACCTGCTTGAGCTAATTTCTCAAATAATTGCATGGGCTGTCTCATGTGTTCTTCCAATGTTTCACGTTACACAAGGAGATCATCAGACATAAGCTTCACAATTTTATGTCTGCAACTACTCTGTTCACAAATCTCTGGAAATGTTGCGGCCAGAATGTTTGGGCCAAATTGCCAGTCTTTTTGTATTGTATAGGCCATAGGGCGTACAAAAGGCTGAAGTTTCTTTGGCCCGGTTCAGTGGGGGGAATTTGCAAGACCCCTCACAAATCAAATTTGCTAACAAATTGGCATTTCCCGACTCTATATATCAATCATCAATCCGTGGGATCGGATATGAGTCGGGTTTGTTTGGGAACAGGAGGTTTCGAAAATCTGTGACAAACGGAATGAACCATCAGGTTTGGGAACTAGAATTCATGGTGAGCTCCATTCAATATTGCTTACTCTACTATTACATTGTCTAACATGTATTTCACCTCATTCTGATATGTTGCAACTGATTGGATTCACCCTATAAGAGTGTTGCTTAACAGGCTCGGAGTCCCCTTACGGCAATGTCATGGGTTATGACATGTGTATCACAGGGTACATCAGGAAATATTGTTTCCCACTCATGAAATTACTCTTTCCAATTCACCTTGTTGACTTTCAGCAGATGGCCTAATTTCTTGTATAAATTGGAAATTGTCAGGAATTTTGCCAATTTACCCCATTAATCTCATTTTCTGAGTTTACAGTGCTGTCTTGTTCAGGAACATGACTCTGTATGTCATCATTTAACACGGGAATTACAATGCAGGCTAATAGTATCACCTCTTTCATTAAATCTTTGAGATATTAGGTGACATTAATTGTCATTTTACGAATCTAACCTGTGTTTGATCAACATAGTCAAGTCTCCCACTTTGTTCTCAATATCAATGGTACAGAATACTTGGCTTGCAAAGGATGCCTTGATTGGAAAAAGTGCCAAAACTTTATCACCGGGGCTGAACACTCTGTTTCTGGCATCTTTGGCATACCATGGTTTCATTTTGGCTGGCTATGTTTGAGATTTTGTTGGCAATTTCTGGGGCTCTTTGGAGCATGTGTCTGAATTAAGACACATAGGTCTAACAAATTCAAATCAGGATTTCACACAACCACTTTTCTGTCAGTAGCTTCAATGTCCCCTAACTTGGTGACCAACACCAACTCAAATGGACTGAAATCTAATGCTCTTGGACAGCCTACTGGTAGCAAATAACAGGAGATGAACTCCCTCATCCCAATCCTCTCAAATTCAAACAATAGGTTTTGATCATCGTGTTTTCATGTTTGGTGGTACCTGTCTAGGGCCACATGGGACTTTGGGTGGTATGCTGAAGTGAAGAACTGTACTGGAAATTCCCCCCAATGTCCATAACTTGTTGGACACAAACCTGACAGAAATTTGATCCTTGATTCAGACTGAATTGATTTTGGAGGCCTTACTAGGGTTGAAAAACTTTGTTAAGAGCTCACTATATTTGTGCCCTAATATTTCTCAAGGGTATAGCTAAGGGAATCTTGTGGAAGCCCACATAATGGTCCGTAAATACTGATTTCTGACTTGGTCTTTTGGAAGTGGTTCCTACGCAATCTATTAACACAATACTAAATGGCTCATCAACTGCTGGTATTGGTTGCAGGGAGCAGTTAGGAATTTTCTGATTGGGCTGCCCACCATTGCACATGTGTGACAAGTCTTGCAATACTCAGACACATATTTTCTGAGTGAAGGCCACCAAAAATGACTCCTAATTAGTCATGTGTTTTTCACACACCTTAAAGTGTCTGCCATGGGATTATCATGGGCTATGCCTATACTTCCCTATGGGATACCTTTGGCACTACAATTTGATGCACCACCTTCCAGCCTATCTAAAGTGCATCAGGTGGCGCCATTTTCTCATGAGGACACCATTTACTGGTAGAAAATACGGAATTTGCTCGGCTTTCCTGTTGCGTCAATGGCCTCTCCACCTAATTTCCAAGTGCTGGGTCACTGTGCTGCTCATTCTACCAGCTTGTCATGGCTAAAGGGTCTCCTTTACAGTCCCTAACTCTATCATCATGATCATGCCAGCGGCTGCTGGATTTTCATTGTTTACCAGCTTGTCAATTTGTTGTGCTCGGGCTGGATTTTCACTAATAGGGAATTTAGTCTCCCTCTGAAGAGGGAGCATGACTCCAAATTCCTCTAACTTTGAGAGAAAGTATCCTATAAATTTGGGACAAGTCATCCTCAACGCTCTTACTATGTGTATGAGTATTTTGAATCATCACCTGCTCACTTTTTTTCCTGTGAGGCTTTTCTGGTCATTGACCTAGTTATGCCACATGTGAGGGAAATTTCAGTTGCCTATAAAACTTCATCCACTGAACAGGGCACCTGGGAAACTATGGATATGGGAGTACCTTCCCCCTGCCAAATCATTCCCTAACAACATGGAAACCCCTTTAACTGGGAGTTCTGGTCTAACGACAACTGTGACAGTTCCAGAACCAAAGTGTGATTTCAAATTCATTTTGTGTAGAGGAACACTAATACAATGCCATTACTATCCCCCGAATCAATGACTAGTTCCTGTGGAACTATCAAATCAAAGGGAAGTGCATCTTCCAGTCCATAGACTGTGCCAAGCACGTGTCCCGCATGAGTCTAATGGGTTTTTTGTTGTACTGGCTAATATACGATCACCTGAAAAAAGTGACAAAAATCCCTCCCAAAAACAAAAGGATTAAAAGTCAGCCCCTACGTTTCGTGTCAATTCCCTTTTGTGGAATTTCTTGTTTTGAACAGAAAGAGAACTTTGACCTCAACGTACTGCACAAACCTATCGGTTGTGCTAACTTTGGCTTTCTCCATTGGGGTGGTAGCCATGTATCTCCACACACCGTGACCTTGTTTTATGTATGTCCTGGCTTCTTACAGTGAGTGCATGTGAAACGTTGATTGGGTCCCATCCCATGTTTGTGATTAGCACCATTACTGTCTTTACTCCCCTTTTATGCGGAACCTGACTGGATTCCCCTCCTGCGTGAACCATGAGATGATTGTTGAAACCCGACTTATTGTTGGACTTGTATGACTTAATTTGAGTGTCAATGCATAATCATCGGCCTTCACGGCTGCTCACGCAAACTGTCAAATTTTGTTGTCATCCAGATGTTATTTGAATCTGCCCCGGATGTAGGACACTGTTTGAAACTCTTTCAACTAACATCAAACTCCCTAAGTTGACCAAAAATTTGCCCAACTTATTTGAGGAGAACCAGTCCGTCAAAAACTTTGTTCCTTTACACGGGCAAATGCAACATGGGTCTGGCATCCTTTTTCTGACAAGACCTTTGACATTTTTGTCTTATATGCCTTGGCACCAATTCCATATGCTTTGAGCACTGCCTGCTTAACCTCGTCATAATTACTACATCTATCTAATGACATGGCCGAATATTTCTCGGGCTTTACAATGAACACTGACTGTAGTGACAAGGTCCAAGATTCCTGGGGCCATTTCAAGCTATTGGCAATTTCTCAAAGTGTAAGAAGTATTTGTCTACTTCTGTTCCTGAAAATTTTGGAACCAGGCGCATTATTTCGCCGCATCAAAACCAAGAGGCTGGGAGAGTTTGATGAGCTAGCCTGTTGTTTCACTTTTTTAACTCTAGTTGAGCTTCCAAAGCTCTGTTTGTTTTATTCTGCTTCACAATTTCTTTTGTTTCATTTCATTTGCAACTTTTACCTTTTCCAATTCTTGTTTTTTCAATTTGCAATTCCATCTCTTTTGTTCTCATTTCATTTTGCCATTTTTATTTTCAATTCCTTTCTTTTTGTTGGCATTTGCAACTTTTCTTCTCTTAATTCAATTCTTTTCTCTAAGTTCCTTTTGCCTTCAAGTTCTTTTGAATTACGGCTTCACTTGGCCCCTTTCCAGAACCTCTTCATCCTATACATATATGAAACATATCCCAAACCATCTTCCTGGACCAAACTTTTCAATCAAAGATTTTTGATGACTCTGGCTTTCTCATAGCAGTGTTGTGCCTCAAGTCCTAAAGGCTTGGCTAAGTTCATTAATTCAGGCTTTTCTCGTCATCAAAAAAACAAACCCCATTCCCCAACGTTATTTGCCCTATGAAACTTCTGATCAAAAACTCCATTGTGATGGTACTCTACACACAATATATAACTTGAAAACCAAACGAAATGCGCGTACAGTAATACACACAAAGTTGTGTATGCTAAATGTGACACAGTGTTTACAAATTGTTCACACTTTTAATGTGTAAATCTGAACAATAAGGCTCAAATTATCTGCAATTAATTCCCAAGGACGAGCCCCCCAATTCTGTTATGATGTTCTCGTAGACGTCAAAGGTCAGAAATAACCTATCAAACACAAATAAGAGCCTTTGTGCACAAGTGATCTGAATTTTAAATAATTATACAGATTTTTAATTGATTTGTAATTGGTTCAAGAATTGGTATGTCCCAAAACATACATAAATCATTTTTACACAATTATACACAATTAGATAACTGATACTTAATGTTCAAAAGAGGCGTTGCAGTTAAACGTGATATGTCCTCTCAGTGAAGACTCCAAAAATGACAGAATGCAAAGGCCCAAACTTATTAAACATCAGGTAATATTCCATTGTAATCTTTTAGTCCTGAAGGTAACGTTTTCCAGCAGTTCAAGACGACAAGGATTTAAGTCCCTCGACGATAAAAATCCACAGTATATCAGTCCAAGATAATCACCACCTATTTTTCTGTCCACAATTTGGAATCTTTTTTGATCCCAGCACTTTTGGCTTCAAAGGACGACAGTAGAATAATTACAGCAACTCTGATCCACATGGAATTATATATTCCTGGCAATAGGTACTTGATGTCTGCTCCTTACTGCAGAGTAAAACTAGCTATGTCTAGTAATTGTAGTAGTGGATGCGGGCAGAGAGTCCTTCCAGTGATAGCATTTAACTACTACACAGATGAGATCCCTTTCTAACAAAATCATTACATTCATTCTATGCATAAACATAAACCTACACTAGCGGACCAATCGGAATTCATCGCCAGAATTACGTCACTTCATATATATAACTTATGGGGGATTTCCCTAGAGATCAGCAATGTTCTGATCTCAAGCAATAGCAAAGGGGAGGTCAGTTTAAGCATCCTTGGGGAATTCCCCACTTCCCATATGTGCCACTCCTAAAACAGGTGCACTTAGCAAAACAACTAGGGTATCCCTTTTACTCTTTATAGTAAAACACAAAACTTACTTTTCCCGTGAGAAATTCTTTTATCAAATAAATTGAGAAAAAATTATTTTTAAAGCTTAATTCAGAAAAAATGGAGGCTATTATAACAATGGGAAATGAGGGTGATTCTAGCACTCATCGGTGTAATGGACTAATTTAGACACAGACAATGACTTCGTATTAGAGATGGCTAGATCCTGGCTAAATTGTTTGAGAGGATATATAAGCCCTGGTGAGAGAAGATGAGGCAGAGTTCCATGACATCGTGTTCAAGTTATTAGCAGAGATTACACACATCATTACTCCAAGTATAGTGGACATTTAATTTCAGTAGTAGTTATACACGTCTTTCAGTAGGGGACATTGTCATAGTAGTCTCAGCTCCAGTAGTTTGTCCGATTGTGTTGCCGTTCTTCGGTTCCGTATTTCGTGGCCTAAGATAAACAAGCTACAGAACTTTTGGACTTTATATTTGTCGACCTCCGAGCTTAGGGAGTCATAAGGAGATGTTTCTTCAGTCAGACAAGTTCGTCGAGACACGCCAACACTGGATAGTGAAAAGTCTACGCTGGAATTATTCGCCAGAGGGACGTTTGTGAAATTATGCTTCTTTATAGCAATTGTGCTGACAGCCCGCGTCGCGGGCACACCAGGTAGTAAGTTTAGTAGTTCATTTAATGGACAAATTTATTATAGATTAATCTTGATTATTGATACCTACTTGATGTTTGAATGAGATTGATTTAGACACACAATTTAAAATAAATACTTTGTTTTAACCATTTGTAATCAAGTCACGTTGTATTGTCTAGTTATTCGGGAGTTTGAATCCGTAGTTTGGAGGTGGTTTTGGCCTTGGTCAAGGTGACCGTAACAAAATATATTATATATATCTATAATAAGATATATATATATATATAATATATATATATATATATATCTATATATATATATATGAGATAGAGAGAGAGAGAGAGAGTAGAAGATGATGGCTATCAATTAGGGGATCAACCGCAAACACAAGGGCTCAATAGCTCGTTGGTAGAGCACTGTCTCGCAATCCATAGGTCGCCGGTTCGAATCCCGCTTCATAGCAAGTGATTCTTTACTCTCGTTTGGTTTATATATATATATATCTTTCCAATTAACTTGTTCTTCTTTATAGCCCTCATGGTCATTTAAAATACTTATTAAGGCGGTTATGTGCGTACCCTTTAGCACTACTTGACTCTATATTAACTCCCGCATACGCCACCCTTGACTCTGTTACAATATAATACGTTACGGTGCCACCTATATAGCAACATAGCTATATACCTCAAAAGTTTTTTCTCAGCTGTGACTCGTGGTGTAGATGGTTATCACACTTGTCATGTACGCAAGTGATCCGGTTTCATTCCCGCCGAGTGCTCTTTTGAGGCTTTCTTCTACTCTGATCTTTCTTTCTTTTCCAATTAACTGTTCTTCTTTATAGGCCTCATGGTCATTTAAAAATATTATTAATGCGGTTATGTGCGTACCCCTTAGCACCTACTGCTCTATATAACCTACCGCCATAGCGCCACCTACTCTGTTAAAAATATACTTTACGGGGCGCCACCTACATAGCAACATAGCTATATACCTCAAAAGTTGTTTTTCACCCGTGTGGGACTCGTGGTTGTAGATGTGTTGTAGATGGTTATCACATTGTTCAGACTGCAAGTGATCCGGGGTCAATTCCCGGCGAGTGCTCTGTTGAGGCTTTCTTCTACTATGACTTTCTTCTTTCCAATTAACTTGTTCTTCTTTATCGGCCTTATGTGTCATTAAAAAATACGTATTATGGGTTATGTGTGTACCGGTACACCTACTTGACTCTCTCTTCTCTCTCTCTCTCTCTCTCTCTATATATATATTATATCTATAAGATATATATATATATATATATTATATATATCTATATTATATATATATATATATATAATAAATATATTCCTCCTTGGTCGTAAATACTACTGTTCGTTCTTTATTGCAGAAAACGCCATAGACCGACTACCAGTACTTTTGACTTATAATGGGTCACATTTGAACTTTCCAGTTCTATATCCTTGTTTTACAGTTTTCACAACTGATTCATCGGTCATTGCTGTACGTATGTACATAAACCCCAGAATGAAATGTCAGAAAACCTATCCATGTTTTGGAACCTGCCCAAGTGTCACAAATGCTAGGCAAGATTTATTGCGTAAAGTTCAGCTGAATAATGGCAATGTGTTCCACATCAGTAAGACACTTCTAAACATAAGAAGCAGCACATGTAACATAACCAAGACGCTATATTTATTTAAACATACCCGTGGGTAATGGGTCTGATAATAATGTAATTTTACGTTGTAGCACAGACGCGTTTGGGCCCGGGGGCCCAAGCGTCGTGTTTCGACATGCATGAAAAATTAACATTACATGAACGTTCATAAAATATGTTTACGGAAATCATGTTTCCTTTCCTTTAACAGTGTTGCTATACAATTGTAATGGATGTATATTCAATAGAAGTTTTCTCTGCCAACAACATAGTTCCCAGACGACTGCCTAACGTCTTAATAGACCTTCTGTTTTGCATTTTTTCTAGAGGTGTGAAAATCCAATCACGATATTTAGAACACTTCTATGACATTCGACACTGATATACTTGATTTCGGTTTCTGCGTACCATAATACGAAAACTTCTTCATAAGAGATGCGTTGTCACTTTCTGTTGTGGAATACGTCCAGAAATTCATCATTCTGGATGGGCCGACAAAACCGCAACGCGGTGAAAATTTCGGCAACGCGTTGCTAATTTCACTCACACGCGTTGCAGCAATACGTTTGGCCTTTATGGCTTGCGATATGCGTCATACGACCTTGCAGTGTAATTACACTTTCTTCTGCCATCTCTCCCTCAACGTCTCTCTCTCACTCCGTCTTTGTCATCCTCTTCACCTATAACTACATCACACTCTTTACTCAATCTATCTTTATCGACATCTCAAGAATTTGGATGTGACCAAATTCAAATATTGTCCCAGGGGTCCGTTTGGCGCCATCTTGGATCTTAAGAGATCAATCATTTAAAGTGGTTCGATTTAGTTGAAAATTATCTCAAATGATTCATAAAGAATCAGAAAATATATATTTCTTGTTTTCAGGTATAGAGATATGGGTGAAAATGGATAAAGATCGTTGAACTTTTGTATGGTCATTGTACAGGGCCAAACTTATCAATAGAACCAAAAAGTATATATCTCTGTACCTGAACATCACAGGATATGCCAAACTATATATTTTCGATTCCTTATGATGAGACAAATCATTTGAGTTACTTTCAACTAATCGAATTTTTGAAGAAGATGACATGGTTGTGCTAAAAGTCATGTTAGAATTTAGTTTTAAGGGATTGCATGTGTGGGAACCCGTTGTAATCACTACACTACAATAAACACTCAAAAGAGAGACGGGGGTGCATAGTGATAAAGAGTGTGATGTTAGTTAAGGCGATGTTAATTCAGAATGTTGAGAGGAACGTTTTGAGAGAGTCACGATTGCATCCAAGATGGCGCCATAAACCCATTTCAGCTATAACTTTCTGTTAACCAGGCGGATAACTTGTATCTATCTATGTTTTTGAGGTCAAGTAATCCATTAAGACCAATTACATTACTATTGGACGGCTTACATCATGGTCAATCTAACATGCCTGCCAAGAAGGTCCCATTTTGCCGCAAGTCTGTTTGGTAATAGGTAATTTAATTACTTATAGGTTTTGTGGTATTATCGTTTTTGATGTCGAGGACTCCATTAAAACTAATTACATGACCATAGGGGCTAGCTTACAGCATGGTAAATCTAAGATGGTTGCCGATAAGGTATTGAAGAAGGCAAATAAAAATCACATGTAGTTTTCACTTTTACGACATTTCTGCAGTCAAATCAAGGTCAGAGATAATTGAGTCCCCGATATTACTCATATAAATAATTGCACCGGAAGTTATAGTTCACTTCTTGGTTGAGTTGGGGGTGACTCGACTGTCTAGTCAAGGTATCACTAGTCACCCAACTCAACTAGCCAAGTGAGCTGTACTTTCTGTTTCATTAACTCACTCAAGTTCGGCATCTCAATCAACTCAGTTCAGGTTAATGATAATGCAACGGCCCGTTGCATTATTTCTATTTATGAAATTTTAACTTAATAGTAGTGGTTTGGATGTTGTCCAACCATTTTTGAGGTGGTTGGGATCCATCAAAAGCATCATGAAACCATTGAGAGCTTACATCATGTGTCAATCCAAGATGGCTGCCAATATGGACACCAAATCATGTTTGGAGCATAGGTTTCGCGTCTATTTTAACTTACGTTAGTTTATGGTGTCTAGTCATATATTTATGGGGTCAATCATTCATAAAACCATTACATCAATAGAGTGATTGTGCCATGGCCACTTCCAAAATACCCGGAAATAAGCCATCTGATGTTATCCATATAACTCTAATCCTGGTCTCATTCTATCACCAGTTAATTTGATTCACGTTAAAGTGCTGCTGCCTTATTACAACACTAGTTTATAGCGGGCACGCGTGCAGTGCGCGCGGCGGCGGGACGGGGCCCGGTTCTGGTATGTTGCTGTCAAGGGGAAACCGTGGCCAGGCTATTCACTCCCTTGTATCTACAAAAGATAATTACCTCAGAACCCCGTTTCAGGCGCAACCGAGTACCACCTTAGAGAGTTAAGTGGCTGGATTCGTTTCGAGGAGTATACCTCGTAAGTGAACAATTAGGGGAGCTTGATGCTACCAAAGGAAGATTTACACTGATCTTTATTCTCATAAGTGCATGGTAGCGGTACACGTGTACGCAAGTACAAGAAAAACAATACGGAGAGCAAGGTTGGAGATGGCTGATATGGTATTAGGAGTGGGGAAACTGTGAAGAGCACCCCACGACCGTGAACCTGGGCGTCCCCACTGGAATATCGCATTGATGGAAAGTATTCGTGGATTATGAACAGAGGAGGAGTGGCAGGGAAAAGGAAAGGGGGAGAGAAGAGGATTTATTACAATTGGACGCAGCAGCACCTGTTCTGCATCCCAGTTCCTAGCCTGTCTTGGTTACCACGGTTAAAGAATCCTTGTCGGCCAAACTCGGGTGTAGAATAAAGCGCATCTCGACTGCGTTGGGTAATTGGTGATCCTGAGACAGTGATGACCATAGCTTGTACTCCTGCGGTGCTCGGCGCGGATTGTCCTCGTTTTAAGTATAGTAGGATAGTGCAGTCTGAAGCTCACCGATGCAGAGTGGATTGGTTCTCGCTCGGCCAGGGTAGGAACAAGGTAGAGCTCAAAGCACTTGGATAGGGTTGGGGCGCCGGTGGAGCAGGAGGAGCACTATCGGAGTTTAGGTGCAGGATGAGTGCCAATCAGAGTCGGTAGGAGCCAGACGGAGGAGCTTGGAGCACTTGGACAGGGTTGTAGTGCTGGTGTGAAGTCTGAACTAGGAGAAGCACCACTCCGAGTTGTAGATTGTAGGAGCGAGGCAGAGGAGCTCGGAGGGCTTATAGGCTTGGTAGGGCTTGGTAGGGGCTAGGTGGAGAAGTTCAGAGCGCCTGGACAGAGTTGGAGTGCCTATGTGAAATCTGGAGCGGAGGAGTGCCACGCTGAGTTGGTAGGAGCGAGGCGAATGAGCTAGGAACACTCGAATGGGTTGGAGTGCCGGTGGGAATTACTTGGTCTCGACTGAGCATTACCAGGACAAAACCACAGTGCATTCATTTCGCCCCGGAAGCTCATTTTTATAACAGAAATACTTACGGAAGAAATACTGTTCCAGGATTGGCTACAAAATCCAGCGCTCTCATTAGTCCACAGTTACCGAGATTGCGAAATGTCTTGGTTACTTGTTTATATAATTATTTGGCATCTAGACTTCTGGCCTATTTTCTAGTGTTTTTGTTAACTTCTAATTAAAAGTAAAATAATAAAATAATGTAATTTAATTATTTACGCTAAATATCCCACATTACAGAATATGCTACAATGTTAATTTTATGAAAAAAACACGCCTAATCACTAACTGCCGCATCAAAACAGAACCGTCACATACAAATGAATAGAAAAATTTAAGTAACCACCTTCTAAGTGGTTTTATTTGATTGCTTGACCCCCAAAACATTTGGAAAGATACCTCTCGTACCACTAAATATGAAGCATCACAACGCTCAAACGATGGCGCTATTAAATGCCACTACTGTGTTTAGTGCCTCCGCAAAGCAAAATCGTATTTAGGCATACACATTTAAAGCAATATTAGCACATTTTTTGAAGAGCGCCCTCAATTTTCAAACTTTGATAGTTTGGCACCAGCTATGTTGGTAATTGGTAGAAACTACACTGCGAACGAGAATGCTCAAAAATGCGTATATATTCATAAATGAGCGATTTTTGTAATTAGAATTGGGATTCTAGATTGTACTTAACGGCAGAGCTGGAAATGCTAAGTTTATGTCGTCCATGATGAACTAGTGCCACCTCAAAAAAATGACTCTAACTTGACTTTCCTGAACCAATAAAACAACTAATAGCTGAGCCTGAACCAATAAAACAACTAATAGATGAGCGTAGATACGTACATGGCGCTATGTCCCGGCTATATTGGAAGGCCGTTTCCCAGCAGCCGTTAATTTTATCGGGATCCCAATAATTAAGGGGGGATGGCCCGATTTAGCGATATGAAGTTTTCCATCTTGATAGATTGGCCTTCACTCCAAAACCCCATCTGTAAAGTTTCGCGCCCGATATTCAATCCGTGTTTGATGCGAGAGCTAAAAACGTGATTGAGTGCTTGTAAACCCATAGAGTACTCTGTAAAATTAATATTGGTCCGACCAAAATGGGACACCATTTTTTCGCTCATAACTTCCAAACCAAACACCCTTTCTGGCTCTAAGATTCACAGTAAATGAAAAATAGTAGCTTCTTGTATATCCGAAATTTTTACCACTTCCGGTAAAATCTGGAGCTTCTGGGGCGAGGCTATTAGCGATCGGGTTTCACACCACTATCCTGAACTTACCCTGTTTCTCAGGTTAAGTTTACTGGTGTGAATCCTAATAGAGACCTCAGATTTCTAATTAATGCATTTCATGTCTATTGATACCCCCTCCACATGTTTTAATCATTCATGAGAATATTTTTTTTTTTTGTAATTAAGTGAGCAACAAAATATATTGTCCTAAATATCCATATTCTGCTATTACTGGAGATTTCTTAGATAGGACTCACCCAAAACATTGTCTGTTTTCCATTGCTTTAAAAGCTATATCAGAAATAAAATAACGTACTCTTTGCTCCTTTATAGTGCCTGCCTTTGAGAAGTGAAGGGAGGGGCTTTACTCGGGGAGGGGTTTTACTCGGGGAAGGGGGTTTACTCGGGGAATGGGTGCCTTGTAAGCATGTCACACCAAAGGCCTATTATGTGGATAAACACTTTCAATTTAACATGTTCAAAAATGGCGCTTCGATTTCCGGATAAAAGAAGATCCGCCATCACTGGTAAAACCCGGCATGTACTTCACAAAAGTTTGTCATGTCCTATCTTTTATCCATATATTTTTGCTATTTTAATCGGCCAAAACATTGCGCAAGCCCGACTTCTGAATTTTGCCAACCTTAGACTCGGTCATTTTACATTCGCTTCATAAACCCCGCCAGCCTAGAGTGTTTTACCGCTCTTCACACTTACCTTGCCTTTGCCTCTCGAGTCAGTTCCTCCTGCCTGAACCCCCCCCCCCCCCCCGCTCTGGCACAGACAACACTAGGCCTGGGGCTGCCTTTAGTATCACTGGTGTTTTTGAAAACAAGTTGACAGATCAAATTTACTTTCCGAGGTCAGGTGGAGGTCCCCAAATTTATTTTCGCTAGTCTCTTCACACTGCCGCCATAGGTATTTTCACGCCACTAAATGCTGCTCCCTTTCGTTCCTGTACAAAATGGCCGAGATGAAAACGTCTTTTCTCCCTCAATTGAACATCTCCGACCTTAAAGCTAACATTCGCTTAAGGTCATCATTAAATCTCCTACCTCATCATGTAAATAGGGTAGTTATCCCCAAAATTTTCGCGCTACTGAACCGTGAAGACGAGCATGCACCGTGACCCTGGAGGTCAGATACTTTTTCAAGTCAGGTGTTCCCTGTAAGAATAGGTTAAAATTTGGTTTGTCGGATCAAAAAACATATCATTACACCTTTTTTTGATATTCCTACAGATTTTATACTTATATTGATAGCAACCATAGTATTTTGCAACCCAGGCCTCGCAATTTCTTCTCAGTTTTTAGGGTATACTTAGGCGAGGATCAACAAAAAAGACGCCTCATGGCAGTGGTGGCCTGGACTTAACCTGTTTCTCAGGTTATTTACTGTTGTGAATCCATCGGGCCATGACCTTTAATTATTCTATTACAAAATTCCTTCGTTTGCGACACATATACATTTGCAAGCTTAAACTTCACTGGTATAGTTTTACCTAGCCAGTTACAGCAAACCGTTTAAAATCTCAAATGTTTTTTTTAAAAATGGGGGCGCTCTTCAAAAAATGGGGCTAATATTGCTTTAATCTCAGTAATCGTTGTTAATTTTAATCCTGCTAACGGTGTCAAAAAATGCGAATGTCTCTCTATTCTTGTAGTACACGATGCATTGCATTAGTCCGAGCAAGCGCCTTCGGCGATCCCTTTCACAGTTGGTATACAAAATTTTGAGGCGTCTTTCACAAAGACTAGCATGGCCAGGGGTAGGACACCCAACTAACAGCAACATAACGATATTACTTCCGGCGTAACACGAGTGCTAGTCTTTTCAAAGACTTAAAGCAATAATAGCACATTTTTTTTTGAAGAGCGCCCCCAATTTTTTTTAAAAAATGAGATTTGTACACGGTTGCATTGGTAACTGGCTGTACACTGTTTTGCAGCGAGGTTAATCCACTAACCTCAACGGATTTTGACGTCAATATTGTTTTCCTAAATTATCCATGAATAACAAAGATCTTTTGAACGAAGGTTTTAAGCTCTGATTTTGTAATTCACTGAGACAGAGACTGCCCATAGTCAATGCACGTAGCAGTTTCACAAATTACCTTTGTAAATCCACGGCCCAATCGAGCAGATCGGTCCTAACCCCCCCCCCCCCCCGCCGTCTGTTTGGAACCAGATAACTGCATTCAATCAGATCACAAGCTTAAGTTGTTACTTTCACCTTTTGCAGTTTTTTTTTGCTGACGTTCGTTTTATATTATGCATGTAATTCGCAATGATCATATTGTTTAGAATTGCGCAATATAAGCGTCGTTATTATTATATGATTATTACTTTAACACTACAGATTCCAATAAAAACTATAACCAATCAAACTAAAAATTATAAAAAAATATAAACCTTTGTCATTTTTTGCCATATGGTGACTTTATTTTCTTTAGACAGATCCATAAGCTAAATCCTCGCCTTTTTATCCCATCCAATTTGAGTGGAACACTCAGCGTGGAATTGTCCATTGAACCCACAGGATAATATACCACTTGGGCCAGTTCACCTGAAGATTCAAGAAACAAAAAGGTATAAGGCATAGCATATTTTGGATTAAACCCTTTTCAAACAAAAGAATATTGTCAGTCAGACTGAATGTATTTCATCTATTAACTAATCAATATGACTTTTCAGTGAAAGCACCAAAATGATGATGTTGAGGGTGAAATGAGGGACTCACTCTCCGGGGACAATAATCATGAATTCATGGAAATTTGGGGAATTTGATGCGGAAACTAATTAACAGTCTACAAGTCTGTTGATGGACAATGTGTGACAACGCTCTAATGTGGAGGAACTTACCCTTCCCCTATTCCCCACTGCCTCCAAGATGCCAGGGAGGAAGCTAATGAAAAACCATTGATCACAAAGAGCAATAAGGAGAGGATGGTTGTGCTCAAAGGTCTCGTTTACTTTCAACAAGTGTTTTTCTATTGTTCGACTCTTGCGGAAACCTGGAGTAAGCTGAGACAACATGACTGCTTGGTATTGAATTTCCCAAATGGCTACATGTAGATATTATAAGCATTGCAACATATAATTAAGTTATAAATTATGTTATATCACAGAAGCAGCACTTATACCTACTTTTTATTTTAATTTTCAATAAAGAATGTCTTGAAGGTGATTTTCAGTGGCAACTTTTTTGATATCAGGATAGCCGAAACTGGCCCAACAGGGTTTTTCAACTGTCTCAGATAATTAGCCATAATTCCTGAACCGGACCCCCAAATTACACCAACTAAAAATCTCAAGAAAGCTGGAACACTCCCAAAACGAATCGTTAAAACTCCAGTTGAAATGAACTTAAATTTTTGGCCAAAAATAATTTTTGATTGTATATTTTTTTGGACAGTCCTTTATAAGCAAATGATTGCACAATCACTTCCCCAACAGAACATACCCTTTAATACCCTGTTTTCCAATATTTCATATCCGGTGTCCCAGTAAATAAAATCTGCCAAAAGCACACAGGAACCACCTCAAGAGGTTTCCTGTGTTGGCATTTTCATATGTTTCTACACATTTTCGAAAATGGAATCAAAATAAGAAATTTTTCCCTTTTTTTTTTACTGTTGTCGTTTTCTCACACTTTGTTGTTTAGTATAAAAGAAAATTGAGTGTGGTCTCTGGTTCGTAGTATAAAGTTAGCTGAAAGTTCCGTGTTGTCGCACTTGATAATACTTCATGTTGCATGCATGAACGCACTAGCTCATAACCACCACGGATAGGTAAGTCAGCGCGAAATGACTCATTGACATGCCCCTGTAAACTGCATTCCAAAATAATTCATGTAGTCTGTGACATGACAAGCGGCTAGTTTTAACACTGTGTATATTGTGGGCCTTTTTCAACGTCGCTGTATTTCGAGTGGCTAACAGGTTGAATATGCTCTAGTTACATCCATTCTCACTATGAAGATAAAAATTTATCAGTACTTTGAACCTATATCTGACTCTGGTGTTCACCATACTAACATATGTCCAAAGTACGCATATTGACGGTTTCTCGCATGTTCTGACCTTGAATCTGTGCGACCAAGCAGCAACACTGTTAACGATTGAAACGCTGAGGTTAAAGACGGTCCTGTCGTGTGGTATGTGCACGCTTCGGTGAACACAACCAGACCAACGGAAATCCGCCTGGACATCAAATCTCAAAAAAAAAAAAACGTTCAGTTAGCAAGCCGAGTATATGTAATTACATTCGCAGACCCGTACTCTGGCATTCACTGAACAACGGAAACCCTGTGATGTCTTTTTTTCCGAAACTGAACTAATTATCAACTTCCAGATGGTGCTCACCTTTTGATTCAAGCAGAAATCATTGATCCCGCTGGCGCATGTTCACCAAAGCCAATGATGAAAACTACATGTTCTCCCATCATTACCAAAAAAAAAAAACTGTTTGGAGGAAACGTCAAGTTTGACGATGCTGTATGGATGATACGTATCAAACGAACAACGAAAATGTTTGAAACGTATGATCTTGAGTGTGTATATGAATTAGATGGTGCTTTTGAATTGAGGACAGTTCCCGGAATGTCCAACAAGATTGTGTGTGAGCGTTGGGTGGTACCAACGATTTGTGCCCCGTGTGGAAAATTAAAACATCACAAACTTTGATGTTACATCCGCCAAGGGTGCAGCAGTAGCTTGCGCATTCATTTGGAAGCATCTGGTCGGCAGCTTGAGCACATAGATTTAGATAGCATTCAAAGATTTTCCGCTGTGTGAAAAAGTTAAGTTTGAATCGGAATATGCTTCACCAAATTAAACCTGTGGATAATTCAGTGGGCGGGGACAAGGCTGTATATTTTACAACTGGATCAGAATAGGTTGATTGGAGAAGAGGGTGTGGAGAATTATCAGAAGAAACATTCAACGGCCTCTACCGACTTTCTCTCCTGGGTCTACGTGAAATCAGTCACCATCGTCATCCAGATGCATTTAGGCAGACATTTTGTTAGAGCATTAGATTGGAGGGAAACAAGCTTACCAGTCTTTCTCAAGATTTTTTCAATTCAGGAACATTTAAAAGATTTGTCTTTATGTCTTGGACAGAAATAATATTACAATGCTTACAACCAGGAGCTTTTCAGATGTTAAAGCAAAGTCGGTTGCTGTCGCTAGATAAAAACCAACTCGACGAAACAATTGCACCAGTACCTTCACTGGCATGGAATCACTGTTCACCTTACGGCTTAGGGGCAATAACTGTCATCACTGGAACCAGGAACGTTTAAGGGTTATTAGCAATTTAAAAGCAACTGGATCGTTCTAGTAACAGCAGGCCTCTATAAAGTCGGGTTCTTTTAACACAATTCATAATTTAAAACTGCTTGATTTAAACCAAAAACAAGCTTAACAGTTAGATTTAATACAATTTAAAATATACGTTTATAGTTACTCTGAAGATCGAAAATCACTTATCAAGCTTAAACCATGGTCGCTCCCTCATGAAGCCTAAAAACAATACCAACATTACTAGTTTATTTCGCAAACTGAAATGGCTAGAACTACAAGACAACCAACTACCGCAGATGATCCTAATTTTTCAAAGAAATGCCACTATTAAAGGTTTAAGTTAAATGGAAATCGCTAACCAGAGTAGACAAGACTACATTTAGGCATTGGAAAGTAATGTAACCATATCTTTGTAGATGAACCACAACGTGTTGTTTTTATCTCCATAGCTTCAATGCAGAGCCCGACCTCAACAGCCATATCTGACATGTCTTCGACTTCTCCCAAATCTGTCTAGCAGGACGTTTTAGTGGGTTATTTGGTTTTTTGCCTTTTTCGGCAATGTTTCAGTGTTATTGTGGCGTTGTATCAACCCGCAAAGAAAAAATCACTCAAAAGTCCTTTTGATGAGACCTGGCTGCTTCGACTTTTATGGGTGTTTAATATTTGATGAGCGCATCAGCAGATTCGTACTATCAACAATAATTTTCCTTCTGAG
This sequence comes from Ophioderma brevispina, assembly GCA_023653785.1. Taxonomy (NCBI): domain Eukaryota; kingdom Metazoa; phylum Echinodermata; class Ophiuroidea; order Amphilepidida; family Ophiodermatidae; genus Ophioderma; species Ophioderma brevispina. The sequence goes on from JAMKCH010021681.1 coordinate 52,034, forward strand.
TCAGATAGGTGGAGACTGGATCAGTTTTGTAAGGTTGCAGGAATAGTTGTCATTACTCTCAAGTGAAGCATCTGTTTTCTTTATCACATTGATAAGCTCGATAGATTCTTAGTTATAAAATATCCCATGGGAAGACGACTCCTCTCCAAAATATCAATGAACAATAGTGATTGTTTGTTTATGGTGTCTTGCTTTGCTTCTTAGTATCATTAACACGATTTTCAGCGCTTAGATCCTGATTTTGTTACGATGTATCCGAAGTATGTATTGGTTTACCCTTTGTTAGATCTTTTCTGTATCGTAATGAGACGGCGGAAGTAGACCGGTTGATCTTTCTGATTATAGCATAGCTTCACATGCCAATGATGGTACACATAGAATGCTATTACAATGATCCTGACGAAGGAAAGTCCCGTACTTCTTTTCTATCGTTCTCTTTCTTGGCATACTTGCTGTTTTTCCTGATGTAAACAATAAGTTATATAGTATCTTCTCTTGACAAAGGTCTACTCGAAGAACGCAAACAATCGAGGAGCAAGGAGGAGATCAGCCTTTGCTATCAGAATGGGAGCTATTGTTTTGACAGACTTTTGCTGGATGCCGATCATAATCATTGGCATCTTAGTTCAGGCTGCTGTAGTGACTATATCCCCGTAGTTTATGTCTATATTGTGGTGTTTTATTCTTCCTATCAATTCCGCTAATCAATCCTTACATCACACGGGAAATTAAACATCCAAACAATGAAAGACTTGAAGCGGAATAACAATGCCAACAATTCATTACCGACGTACACAAAATAACAGCTTTGGCTTTAGAATTGTGTCCATTAAAGGGCTTGTTCCGATTTATGTATATTGTGTTCGCTACTTGATATGAGAGCCTGGCACTTGAACATACTCCCCATCAAGTACCGTGGGAACCAAACGTGTGGTTTTGATGGTAGACGCAATAATGCAGGTTCCAAAGCCCTATTCAATACGTGCTAATATTGATGGTTAACCACTAAAACGCGGTTTTTTTTTGTTATATCTTGGGAAGGAAATGGATTTGAGGGCTCAAATTTCAGGAGCGACAATGGAAAAATACGGCCTTTCATCTGATATCAAATCGATACTACTTCGGGTAAATCAGGGGGGTCCCAAGACGATCGGAACACCCCCTTTACTATCATTTTCCAATACCCACAAAATGAGAGGACCCGTTGGTTACAGCAATTGTATGGTGAAAGAGGCATTCTTTGATTCGCCACACTCCGACGTACGAACCTACCCCAAAACTAATCTACGATCGTTATACATTGTCCTAAGTAAATGTTATAGTTGCCTAAATGTTTTTTAGAGTTTGCCTCTCTCTTCCTCTATCCTCTCTATCGCCATCTTTATCTCTCAAAATCTAACCTCAACACCTGGTCTTTATGGTGCTGTATGAAATGATTGTAGCAAATATCAGATATCAACACACACACCAAACTCTCAAAAAGGCTTCTTGTTTCTTTCTTTAAATGACTTTTGTGATTAGTATTCCGCCCGAATTTGTATTTATACCAGAAATTTGTATTTGGATTCATGAACCTTGAGCCACAAGTACCGTCAAATTTTTGCTTGGTATAAATCTAGATTTTGAGTTGTTTTCAATGAGAACATATACATCCCAAGGATATTTCAGGATCCGAAACTCAGTGAAACATTTTTAACGTGTTGAATGTAAACACGTTTATGTAGTTGATTGCTGACACATGCGTTCTACCCCGAACAAAATGGTAGTGAGCTGATTTTTGTACCACATAAGCATAATATGCCATCATGCGAACAATATCCAACATCCGCTAAATCTTAAGGGAAAACATTTCATGGGGTTTTTTAAAAAAGGTGAAAGGTTTGTACAGAAGTCAATATTGAATGTCTCACTAGTTTTTACTATAGATAATGAATAGATATATAGATATATAGATATATTATATATATATATAACTATATAGATATATATATATATATATATTACGTTCAAGGTCACCCTGGAGTGAAAGCTTCGGTGTCGTTTTTTATTTGAAAAATTGAAACTGGTTCAAATTCTTTGGATCTGGTCATACCAAATCACATATGTTTATGAACGCACTCAGAATGTCAGAATTTATAGGGCGATTATTCCTTCCTTTCATAGACCATGTGGATCCATCCTTCTGTATGTAGCCCTTTTTAATTTGCGCATTAAAGTAAAAGATGATGGCGGCCATTTTGAAGAAAAAATGGAAGCATTAAAATTGGCGAGCGGAGTTGACCTTGAACCGTTATTGTTATGTGTTATTAAACGTAATCCATCAGCTATCGTTGAGAACAGACAAACGTCATGGGTATACGGTTAAACACAATCGGCACATTTTGTAATATATAAGCCTTTAACTCATATTTTTGACCACAGAGGATATTAGTGGATTTGTATGATGTTGTTTCTCTCAAACCATCTGATCATCGGGGACACCACCCATTTTTCATGGTTCCAAAATGGCCCCACGATCATGATAGGCGTTGGGGACTAAATCAATACCAACCGGCGGCGTTTTCCGGTTTGCCCGTGCCAGGCGGCTTTCATTTATTTCCGCCCAATATTCTGAATCCTTTAAATCCGATTAAAATAATGCAGCAAAAAACTCAATGAATTAATTGAACAGCGCGTGGAACAGGGCAGAACCGGAAAACGCCCGCCAGTTGAGTTTTGAAGTCGGTCCCTTAGAAAACATTGTAAGCCAAAGCGTTTGGTAGAGTTTTCTTTAATTTTTGGTTAATTTTTTCTAGGACATTGCTTTAGGATTCTTGAGATGTTTTATTTTTTAAAGGCATTGACTTTATATGACATTACACCAGTATAGATCATCTCCGCATGTACGTCCACTTCCGCTGGTACTTTACAACCAACGGTTTATCACGAAAAAACATGCGGGATGGTAAATCTCCTTGGTTCGGTGCATTTTTAAAAAACTTATGGTTTAGTTACGGGGTGGTAAACTCATATTGTTCATATTTGGGCAAGTTGAGTTTTATCACGATTTGTAAATAGCAGGTAGCAATATAGAATAGGAGACGCTTATAACAGAAAAAAGGATAACGCATTGTTATAATTGTACTAAACATTTTAAACGAGCATTAGGAGCTAAAGGGTTAGGTCTCAGAAAAACGTTAACCTCCAGAAACGGCCATTTTTGCTAATTAATCAATTTTATCCTGTTTAGCTTTATATTATAAAAATATGTAATTTATGAACCCTATGGTTGAAAAAACAAGAAAGAAAACGGTTGAAAAAATAACCAAACAATGACTATTTCCCTAAACATGACGCAAACCTACTTGTCCACGGCTAGCTATAGCAGAGAGAATTGTACATGGTATTTAGGACTGGATTGAGCACACTAGTCCTCAGATTTAATTAATTGTTCACATTGTAAATGCTAAAAAAGACACCTGAAACATTCATTAGTTTGTTCTTCAGAATGAATTGACCTAAATCCCCCTCACACGTCTATCATTCATAATGCAAATATGAATTTGGTTTATTTTTTTAAGCAAAATTTAAATTTCAAATAATGACATTGCACGGGGGCTCTACCAATGCATTATTCTAAGAACGATCTTGGGTTAAAGGACCATCGTTCATTGTTGTGAATGGGTATAACCGTTTTCCCTCAGTAGGGTTCCTAGTAAGGATGGCAATCCAAAGGGGAGCCAGAGAAAAAATCTGGAGATGGCATTTGCAATTTTAGTTGCTCACAAAATCGGGCGTTTGGGACGTCTGACCTTTTTTACATTGATTTAAATCTAAAACCAAGACGAAAGTCATTAAAGTCAACTATACCTCGGCTTTAATCACAAAACTCTGTATTGCCTTGCTCCGTTATGAAGGTATGAATGGGTCAGGAATCTATGCGCATTGCTGCATTTATAAAGTACTTAAATTATTACTTCCTTAATTCCTGAAATTGAATTATATTGACGAAGTTCCAACGATATAACAAGGTTTTCAGGAAAAGGCTCCTGAATTACTGTATACCAGTTGAAAGTAATTTCAACGAGTGTGTTTTTAAACCCAAGTCCCTTCCAAGGCTTCTGGAAAAGAAAGGCTCGGTTATCCAAGCTAGAGACATGCCAATAAATACACATCCCTTGTACAGAACAAAGGAAATAGAGGTGACTGTAACAGTTATCGTGGTATTTACCTATCAAATTGTTCAGCCTTGGAATCCTTGGAATCCGATGGCGGGATAAGCCCAGGTGGCACTGACACTATAAGAGATGTACCTGTTGTGCGGCCCTTAAGACACCAGTTCCGCGCCGGTTCAGCAGTTCTAAGGGTCCCAGTGAAAGATAATTCAGTTCGTTAAGGTTCCCTTTTGGGGATAAACAATGACATATCAAACAAGACTAGCGTAGCTATTATAGCTGGTCGGTATTGAAAAATGTATATGTGATGGGTCACATCAAAAAGGGGCATTTGCAGGGAATGAAAGGTTTTTTGAAATTTGTTTCTTTGTGTAGTAGATCATTTTTTAAGATTTAAAATGACACCTTTAAATATCAAAATGGTAAAGGCATCACACTTTACAAGTGGAAAATGATCCTAAATTGTTTTATGCGGGATTTGAAATCCGTTTTGGTGATGAGGGGAGTTTGGTATGTGGGAAACATCAAGCAGTATTTAATTGCAGTTCCATTTTGGATCCAAAAAGATGACTTAGTTAGTTCTGATATTTGAAGCCTTTTTTTCAATTTTGACCTAAATTGACTTCCACAATTAGGAAATCAAGGCATGCCCCTTTAATAACTCAATGAAGACATCACATAATATAGTAAGTATTGGATGGTTGAGGTTGATAACAGAAACGAGGGCGGCAATTTTTTGTTATTCAGCCGAAAAAAAGCAATACAATATTATTATTATGAAAGAAGAAGATGACGTGACCAATAGTTTTAAAATGGCTTCAAAAACTAATAAAAAACAGAGTATTTTCTTGACGCACAGTCGCATGGACCGACCGAATGCCCAATATAGTTGCGTATTGTGCAATTGGTGGGCGGTACGCGCTAATCGCACTGTGGAATTGCACCCACACCTGCATAATAATTTATTATGTAGATAGTCCATATGCCAGTCTGCCTGCATTGGCGGCACTTGAAGCTAAGTGGCATGTTGGACACCACCCTCAACACAGTTAGATGGGGCCGCCTAGAAAAAATGATCAGAGGGAATAGGTCTATTAGTACCTTCGGAATCAAAGAAGAGGCTTCTTTAATTGGTCAAAAGTAAAGGAATAGGAATGCCCTTTAATTTGTGTTGGGTTTAAATGAATTGATATCAGAGTGCCGCTTTTCGCGTTTAATTGCGAATTAAGGAAATGTCTCTTTAATAGCAAATGACTTTTAATTGGTAATCAAAAGTAATGCCATTTAATCCATAATAAGACGACATCACATTGACTGTTTATATGTTCGAAAGGCCAGGGGGGGGGGGGTATGCTGCATTAGAAGGCCACTCTGAAGCTAAGGGGACTGTGGACACCACTCTAAACCACAACTAATTCATAACCAGACAGGACATGGTCACCTAGGCAGCTGATCAGGAGGAACAGGGTCTATAAGCCTTATGGCCAGAATAGGCCTCTCTTTTTGGTAAAATTAAGAATGCCCTTTAATTGGTCAAGGAATTGATCCTTAGATGCCCCTTTAATTAAGCAAATTAATGCTCCTTTAATGGAATAACTTATAATTGATTCCAATTTGAAACAATCAAAGAAGCACTATCACTAAATGGGATTTAAATATATAAGGTCTATGTAATTGTAAGGCTTCAGGATGTCTTGACTTGAGGTGTGATTTTTTTTTGATCGGTATGCGGTATGACCATTTCAACACAACCCATGCATCTGATAAAAAAAGAACCTGAAGAAAAACAAAATAGACCTAACCTTTATCATGTGCAATCAGCACAATTTGTTGACCCAGTACGTTATGACTGTACCTGCAAGGGACAATTGCTGTCGTGGAAAAAGCTACTGTGTTTGGTATGTAGGCAAATGCCGCAACGGAACACAATGATTATAGGTATTTACACCACGCCTGTCAGTTGAACCAAGGCCAGTTCATACGATGAAAAAAATTCGCTGACCCGGCGAATCGAATATTCATCATTATAACGGATTGTCTGGTCCTAAGTGACATGTCATGATATACCACAGCGCTTTTTGGGTTCAAATGCTAAATCCACTGCCTCTCAATTCACCTCCTTCGACGGGGTCACTAGAATTGTCTTGAAAAAAGGACTCTGTTTTTTTCATTCATTTTCTGGCTCGGTACGCAGCTGTGCGGTCATTGTATGCTACCTCAGCCCGTCAGTGTTGCTACGCAGTTTTTCACGATTTTTCGCAAAAAAAGGCGCGTTTTCAATTTTTGTCGGGACTTGCTAAAATAAAAAGCCATCTTGGTCCTGATTGTTTAAAGGGGAAACTTAGCACATATCACGAGCGTCATTCATTTAGGGTTGGGTTAGGTGGACAGTGTTGCAAAATAATGCACCCATATACGCCAAAATGACAAATTTAGACGCCCAGATCGACTATATTACAATTTAATTACTATGTTCTTCTAAAATTCAAAGTGGGTGCTTGGACTTGACGGTTTGTAATTGAATTGAAGAGCTTACTCTTGTATTATTTTATCATCGTAAAACACGATTATAGTAGCCGTAAAATCCTTTTTCCTTGCCGCGATCACGCACGGCCCGACCAGCTGAGGTAATAAGGTGTTTCTTTGACATTGGTCAAGACGTAAACAAGATGATCGGCATTGGCAACAAACTCATAACGGTACGGAGTCAGTCAGTCAGTCAGTGACACGGATTTGCTCACTGGCTGGTCGTACAGACCAGACAAAAATTACGCTGGAAGGAAATGTTGGACGGAAACGACCCTAGACGAAGCCAGAGAAAACCAGGATTGATAACTTTCAGGGGAACTTTCAGGAGGCAACGCTGTGAAGAAATGGACATCCACTTTGTGACAAACAACAGCAGGGCACGTGGCAAATGACAGAGATCAGTGGAGACTCATTGCGTTAGGAAGCCATCTCCAGGACCTACCTCGCGAGGAAGGCTTAAATGTCCAAGGCAATTGCAAAAGAATTTATGTGATATGTGTTAAGTATATAAGGAGGGACCAGTAGAAAACATTCAATATTTGGTTGGTGATGACTTGGTGATGAAATCATTGTGGTGCCATTGATTTATCAGAGAGTAATAGAAATTCCAGGTGGCCGGGTGTGAATCTATTCAGATACTGATGTGGGTAATCAATAGTTTCACAAAATGATTGTCATGGTAGGTATTCGTTTCTGGCCCCTGTTATTGCAGTGGAATGTATGGCCCACAATTGTAGAAGGTTTATCATCTTCATTTCCTGGGACCGTAAGTACGTTAAGTCAAGACATTTACCTGAAAAAGCTGAGGGCCTCCCCCACCCCGTGGATAAGGTACTAATAGACAAAAGTTTTCTCAGCGCTGGTCATCAAGGTATTCCAAAGATCTATCGGGAAGACGAGGCAGTATGCCGTACGCATCCAACGCTTCGAGATGTCTGTAAGAGAGACATGATACATGCAAACATTCCACCGAGTCATCGGAAAGCCTCTGCAGACAACAGGTCTCTTCGACATGAATACAGCTCGGAGCATCAGATGAAATCAATAGATGGCACGAAATGGACATTGTATCTAGCAATTGCCCAGCAAAATATAGCAAACTTACCGTATTCCAGGAAACATTTGAGCTGATTCATACAATTGCCAGTACCTCGGCATGGAATTTTATAGCGATTGGCAACCGCTTATAAAAACTATACTGCAAGCATTCCAGTACATTGCTGCTTTCATCTGATATTCCTAGTTGGGATTCCATGCCAAAGTACCGGCGCGGCAATATAAATCAGCTCGTGTTTTCTAGCATAGTTTGGTAAGCGGTGGACAGTCAATGTTTACAAACACAAGTTAGCACCTGGTCTACTGACATGTTAGAGGTGCGAAGAACATGCCCATAGAGTTACAGCCTTCAATAGCCTCGTCACGCCTGATTGAGCGCGAATTTTAAAAGCACAAGCCCTGCAGGTACTCACGCATACTACCGGGCAGTGCTTTGTTCGTTGCCCGGCGTTGACGTCACACGTCAACTCATCTAGAAAAATGCCCATTTCAATACAATTGCTTTCATGCTTCAGGTGATATTCTTAGGTGGAATGTTGCAGGAATAAAAGTTTGCTAGCATAATTTTAGAAGCGTTTGAGAAATCCAAGATGGCGTCGTCATAAATGATAATTATCTATTCAACCCTATGTTATCAAACTATGGAGTTAATAAATATACTATAGGACCCAATGAACAAGCATGGCACTTGTAACATTGAGTCATACTCCAAATTCAAAATGGAAGCCAAATCTAATCATTTTAAAATATGCCCTATAACAGCAAATACCTGCGATAAAAAATAAACATGAAGTACTTAGATTATGTTGTTAGACACAATAAATGTATTTCTGATACTTTTAAAAAGTTGTAACATGACGCCAATCAATATGGCAGCCAAAAACGTGAATATCTTCAAAAATACTTGACACAAATATCTAAACATTACCTTCAAGTATACATTGTTGTGTCAATGAAACAATTAGAAATGTACCTATGATCATAACCAAGTGATACCAGGTAATTCCGATAAATAAAAATGTGTCAAATTATAAATTGAGCGCAATATATGTGAAAAAATGTAATTCCTATGATATTTTGACAACTTTGCACCATATTAGTTTTATTTGGATTTTGGCGCATTTAAAACAAATTGACATGTATGTTGTACATTGGTTAGGATCAAAGGTACATTTCTAATGTCATTGACACATTGATTTCGATTTGAAGGCTGTAATACTTACAAATTTGTGTCAAGTATATTTTGAAGATGTTCACGTTTTGGGCTGACATATTGATTGACGTCATGTTACAACTTTAAAATATTAGAAGTACATCTTCATATCTATTTTTGCAGGTATTTTGCTGCTATAGGGCATATTTTAAAATTATTGGATTTGGCTTCCATTTTGAATTTGAAGTATGACTTAATGTTACAAGTGCCATACACTT
>JAMKCH010021682.1:0-20930 GCA_023653785.1 Ophioderma brevispina
GTTGCTATAATAATGAGGCTTGGCCGCCACCGCCTGGGTTTGAGTTTAACATACCCCACACCTGAACTTCCAGGTAGTAAAAATCAAAATTACGATATGGTTATGTATGGTACAATACCATAGTAATAATTTCACTTTTTATTACTGGGTGACATTTCCTGGTATGAAGCGTACAACACACCATGGAAACCTTAAAATCCTCCCGCTGACTTACTTCGATGACAAGGCATGTGTGCGCTTGGGCTGTTTCAACCTTTGGACCTTTAAGCCGATGACTTATGTTTCATAGTTTGGATTTTATGCTTTGATTCATGATTTCTCTGAATTGTCCACCGTAGGTTTAATGACGACTGGGTTTGGATCGTTAGGGGTAAGTAATAAAGCTGCAATCAAAAACAACCATACTTAAACCCTACCCAGTGTTTTTTTTTTCCTTCATCTTTTTTTTCACCCTTTTACCTCACTACTTTTTCTTGTATCAGTGGCTTTATTCCCTAATTCTGCTCAAGTGTTCCTGCTCCCCACTTGTAAACTGCAGTTCTGACTAGAACCCTAGCAGAAAATTGCTTTATTGGGATTGGTCCATCTAGGACTGGATAGCTCTGATCCTAGAGCATTGGACTAGTAATCCAGAGGTCACCAGTTCGAATCCTGCTTCGGCAAACTTTTTCTTGTTATCTATATATTGATCATCAGTTACGTTTCAATTTGACTTTAAACTTACCCATTTTTTCTCTAATTTTCCCACCAGATGGCAATGCGATAGGAGCAGGCAAATCGAAAGCTGGCAGGAGCTAGCGTTAGAACCTTGGTGGATAGCTCTAATATGTCTCATAGGATTCCTCTTTGTCATCTTATCATTGTCGTACTCTGCACCATGAATCGAAATACCTACGATGAGAAGTCCACCCCCTGGTCACTGCATAGTAAATCAGGCACCGTGCCCCCACTCTGAGTGGTGGAATTCTGCTCCCGCCTGCAATTTTGTGATATGATTGTTGATTTAAACAGGCTTTAAAGTAATTCGTGTGCCATGTGGGCAAAGCATTTATTTGGATAACTGAATGCAACATTTATGTGGAACACTATGGGTTAAGATAATATGTATTATATATTTTGATATTTGTAAATCAATCAATGGATTTTAAAGCACAACACCAAGGTGATTATTTAAGCTGTTTTAGATTTTATAATGGTGTCATATTTTTTATGAAACTTGTACCGAATATTGATTGGCTAATTTGATAATGCTGCTTTTTTTAAAACTTGGTTTAAAAATAGAACTGTCAATTGTCTTTGATAGATGGCCTTTGTAGGGTATTTGACTTTTAAAAAAATGCCAAAATCCGACTACAAACTGCCTACAGTTAGATAATGTTTATTCTATTTCTTTACTTAACTATTGCTTGAAAGCAAATATTTGTGTCTTTCTTTTCTTGAATAATTTAGAGCTGAAACTTAATCATTGGTCCTGGATAATTTTTTTATGTGATATGACAGATACATGTATCTGGGAAATAAGAAAAAACTTCCACAGGACTGTATATATACTGAATATGTAAAATATTTTGAATACCAATATATTAGTACTGGGGTTTATATTATTCCTGGCATCCCACTGGTTTGACTCTATTTTCCATTGAATGATTCTGTATCAGTTTTGACAGAAATTTGTTTCTTTCCCATCATAGCTAGGGCATCTACATGGGTAAAATCTGACACTCGTTACACTGTGACAGAGCTGTTTCATTATCTTGCGACCCTTCACGACAAGTCTGTCCTTATCTGTGGGAGAGCGTGGCCTAGAGCGGTTAGGGTGGGCTTGCCTGTGGCCAAATTTTACCCAAAAATTCCCGGGTTCGAATCCCGGCGGGGTCACTTTGCTTGGGATTTTTTTCAGGTACTCAATTTCTGGATTTGATCTGTATAAACACCAGCTATTGTTATACAAGAATAAAATCCCCCCCCCCAAAATAACTCTCTCCTCCTCCATGGATAGCTAAGAAGACTCTTTTGACATTTTGACACTTGGCTTCTTATCCAGGTTTAGTCATATTTCATAAATCTTGTGACCCTCCTGCTACAGCCACAGTTATTTTGTCAACCCCATGTAGACCCCTATAGCTACCAACCCTTTCACTTTCATTGTGGAAGTGGGAAATTGTGGGAATTAAGACCTGGCACACAAGCATCACATGTGTTGTTTGGTTTGAGTCAATTTTTGTGGCATTGCATTTCAAAATCTGAAAGGGGGACTTTTGTATATGTAATTGGCCAATTGCCTTGAAGCTCACAAAAAACTGGCACAATGTACTGACAGACCACAATGTACGACAAAACATAATTGTTGAGGGAAACATTACCCCTGCTTTCTTCGGCTATGCCTCTGCATATATGGACTAGTCCCCCCATCCATCAATATTTTATTCAAAGGCAAAAAAATGGCTCTTTTGGACACCAATGCCTTTGATGTACATGTCATGGCTGCTGCCCTTTTTTGGTAAATTTTGTTATCAATTCACTTCCTCCTTTGCCAATTTCTACTTGTTTGCTTTTCCTGCTGCTCATATTCATCAGAATTTCAGAACTTAACTAAATAGTGAAATGATCCCGGGGTGGGGCTCAACTTTTTGGGTAGGTATGTAGCTATATGTGCCTCCCGGATTTTCAAAAATTGAGGCTCTGAAGCTGATTTTGAGCCCCCTAAAATGGGGTCTCCGGAACTAGGTTCTCAAAAAATATCAGAAAAGAGAAGCTGTGATTTTTCCTGTAATTTTCTAGCTACTTTTGAGGTTTTTTTTGAAGAAAATTTGGTAGAATATGGCTTTGGACATGCATGAAAAGTAGGGTCTCTGGAACTGAAATGGCCCTAAATGGGGAACTGAAAGACCTGAGGAAAAAAATGAAGGGTCCTTTATATAGGCAGCACATACCCATACTTCATCCCACTGGAGACCCCCCGGTGAATTATATACAAACTGATCGATGACACACAAGATGTTGTATGCAGGTATTCCTTTGTAATTAGATGAGCTCAAACCAGCTGGAAAACAGGCACTATACAGGGGTAGACGAACACAACACCCTCACCATATTGATAACCTGAGGCTATTTAAATAAAGTGATATTGTCCAATCCTGTTTAGGCTAAAAGAAGAAGTGTCTTCTTAAATGTTCTTCGTTTGTTTTATGTGTTTCCCTTGCAAAATGATCAAGTTTTTTTTTTAAAATTTTAAAACAATGAACAAAAAAAACCTAAAACAAATACAAAATGTAAAAAATTATTCTTTTTGAAAAACAAAACAGTTTGAAAGTTTGGCAGTTCGTGTGCTTGACTTTGACCTAAATTTTTATTTTTGAAACCCTGTTATTTCTCATTTAGGTTTTTAATCCCTTTCAAGTTGTTAGACAACTATTTTAGCATTTTTACCACCACAAGCCATTTCCATGACTTGTGGATATGCAAAGAAAGAAGTGAGTAATTGTAATAACAATAATTTTCCCCACTACCCTGACAAACTTGTTCAGGACGACCAGTGTTTCATCAAGCATGTGTCAGCATGTGTTCCAACAAGTGTCTGATTGGGAAAGGCGTAAACTAATGTTCCATTGTCCCTGCTTCTTCATTCCTGTTGCTGCAAAATTATTTATGTAAAGCCTCTTACTGAATGAATCAAGAAAGATGTACGCGTTCCTAGTACTTTTGGCAAGGATTGATGTATTCTTGGCAAGATTTCCTTATGGATCTAGTCATTGTAATGGATGTTAAAGCTGAAAAGTGTATGTAATTTTACCCCACTGTATAGAATGACAGTTTCTTAATCTTTTGGTCATGTCCTTGATGAATACCAAAAGGCAGGCCTTTTAGTGAAGTAGAAGGGAAGGCTAATGTGAGAGTTAGTAGGCTCGAAGATATGGTCCTGGACAATATATTTTCAACCTGTCTCCTAGCGGGCCCCTATTAATGATTACGTGTGTGCTTTATTATGTTAATGTGTTTAAGTATTACGAAAGACCAATGGTTGCTGGCTTGGTTGTGTGGCGTGCATCTGCGGGCGCTCGTCTTGTAAGTCGTGGGTTCGATTCCCACGTCCAGGCGTAAAGTTTTACTTCATTCTTATTTGGGGTTTAGAGATGCAATGGAAAACACCAAGCGTGGGCGTAAGGTAGTGAATAGATGGTCTTATGAGATAATTTACGGCTTATGTCCGGGACCATAAATTGCAGACCAGACATCTCACACGTGAAAAGGAAACGGATTAGCACCAACAAGTGAACCAGGCCGGAGTGATATATGATAACAAAAAGCCAACATAATCCCTGCCTGTTCATGTTGGGCAGAGTGGTCACTGATTGATTTTATACCCATAGCCTGTGGGAATAATAAAAATGTCACTTAACCAAAATTTTTCTTGACCACTTGTAAAATCTACTTTTGGGACCTGCAACCCATATTAGAGCATTGTCTGCACTTACGTAGTTTGTAGAGTTTTTACCCCCCCCCCCTTTTTAATATATGGACAATGAATTGTAATGCAATATAATGTAAAAATAGGATTTTTTTATATGCGACTCAGCTTGCTAAATATTTGAGGAAGCTATAGAGAAAATGTAGTGATTTTTATGTGCATGTAACATATTTCAAAGCTGAGATGAATATATCCATTTTTTGTAATTTTTGAGGAAGCAAAAAGTAGTTGTTTTCATGTGCATGCAGTATATATATTAAGGCTGAGATATCCATCTCATTAGGACTCAGAGGTCATCTTTATCAATAGTCTTATGGCATTTTTGGCCGGAGAAATGACAAATCAACCACTCTCAAGTGGTTATGTTATGCTCTATGTTCCCTGAGCATTGTTGAGTGACATATCCTGAGAGAGACTCTTACACTACACCTCACAGCTACTTTTAAAGCAGTGAATAGCCTTGGACAAATGCACTGATACATGCAGTAATGAATAGGGCAGTAATGTCTACTCAACAGTGGTCAGGGAACAAGGGTAGCAAGGCTGAGGATCCTTGGCTCTGCAACTTGCAATATACCCCAATCACAAAATTGTGATTTGGGGGTTTGGATAAAGCTACAATCTTGGAAAAAATTAGTTGGAACACCCACCACAATTTGCTACATTGCTCACCCGGGACAGAGTCAAGAGCCTACAAATCCCTGCTATCACTCAATTGAAAGCCCCGACCCCCATCAATCAATGTTGGGGGAATTTTGCAAGACTGCTGATGATGATACCCCATTCAACATTGATTGGGGGAGGCGGGGGAACAGTTTTCCAAAAATCGTTCAAAGTGTTCCAACAATTTTTTCCAAGATTGTAGGCAGAAAAGCAATTCAAATGTTGTTGTGTGTATACTTTGAGGTAATATGCTTGTTCTTGATACACAATTAGATACACATTGAAGTGATTGAAGAGGGAGGACTGGGTCCTGATTATAAACCCATCATATCCTTTGAATTAAAAAAACCTAGGGGGGGGGGGGTTTTTTTTGGGGGAGGTTTGGAAACCTAATGTTTATCGCCGAATTAATCCATCTCAATTCAGTTTTCTGTAAAAATATGCAAGAATTGTTGAGAAATGTGCTGTACAATTGTTGTTGTAAATTGATGAATTAAAAAATGTCCTTTTTGTCATGTTAAGCATGAACCCGAGGGACTTGTTATGCATATGGTTTGTTACATATAATTGGCAATTTTGCAAGGCAGATCACGTTTGAACCCTCATGGTACTACGCATCTGAGTAATTTGATTAATCGTTTTTAGGCACCAATTATAAACAGCATCCCCTTGCACCCTACTTTGTATCATGTGCTCTATTTAGTTTAATGGAATAAAGCACATATGATACAGAGTAGGTATGAAGGGTTTATTAATAATAGACCATATTTTTAAAAAATACTTAAGATGATAGCAATCTTGTTTGAGTATTATCTTGGGATGGGAAGATGGGAATGTGATTATTTCAATCTTTCCCCTTAAAGGCCCTATCGTGATTTGCATATCAGAAAATTGGAAAAAATCACAAAAAACATATGATTTTTGCATGTTTGTGTGTAACAAGTATTAGCTATCCTAACATACCATAACCAGTGTAAGACCAAAAGCGAAACTAACACGGACCAAAATCAGATATTTTTAGTCATTACTGTCCGTACGGGACACTTACTACACACGTAATTCAATGGGATGGATATCTTTGGTAACTGCTGTTTTCTTCATTTCCCGTTGGAAAAAAATTAACTATAAGAATGTACAGATTATCCTCACTTTTAAGGTATTCCTGCAAAGTTTCATATTTTGACTCATTTTGGTTAGATCGCTGATAGTGTCTTTTTAAAGTAGATCATACTGGAAAGTAGCGTCTACCATTAACACCTATAGTACCTGAGCCCATCTAGTCCGTACAAAGATCTTCCATTTATTCTACCCATCTAGTTACTAACAAGCAATGCTCTTGTAAAACAGTAAGTGTACTCTTATCTTCAATGAGTATTTGGATCAGTGCAGTCCATATCGTATCCTCATTGGCAAATGTGTGGTCTGCACACTGAATCTCTATATAATGGATTGGTACCTGGGCTCTGTACTTGAAGCCTACTGACGGCCATATTGGCAATCCAAAAGCGTCATTTACCACAAAATGTGTTCCCATTGAATTGAGGATAAGCGACAAAACAGCACAGAATAGCCAATCATTGAGCTCTTGTATGTTAATTTGCAGCGGTATGAGATGGCATGTCCTAAAACAGGCACCCGAGATACCTCTGTAACGGGCATCTCTGAATGCTATTGTGTTGGTTATACCAAGATGTCTGCTGGTTGCTTAACTGCTATAGTCCGGATTTTTTATTCGGGTCAGGGCAGGCAGAGTTGTCGAGGTAGGTTCCAACGTAGAGGGGGTGGTTGATACCGAATTAAAAAGCCGAGAATAATAGTGGAGTAGATACATTATTCAGCGTAAGTGTCTTTTATTGCAATCAAGCTCCAAATTTTTGGTAATAACTGATTAAGTTCATTTAAATTCCATGATCCCCTTTTGAGTTAAATCAGTAAATGGAATGTTTGATTAATCATCCTGGTGTCCTGTCTAGTGCAGAAGGGTAAAAGAATTTGCTAATTAAATGAACTTACATGCTTTGCTGTATGATATATCTGTGGTTTGGGCATACATCCGTGTAATTCATTCTAACCGACATCAATTTCGCTTGAAGAGGGTAGTTTTAATTAGGGTATGGCGATCAAATACGCCACGCTCTCTATATAGACGCAAACATTCCATACAACATATGTTCATTAATAGGTTACTGGTACACCATCAATGAACGGATTTAATCTTATGAATGGCAATCGATCTTAAGGTGAAGCAGCGAGAATGTTGGCCTCACTCCACGCCACATAAAGGTGACATTGATTTCCTGGATAAACGCGCAACCTCTCCAACACAAATAGAATCGGCGAAAACTTTTAATGAACTGACAAAATAAAAAATCTCACGATAATCTAATGTTACTGTGGCATGCCAACCATTGTGGAGAGATTGGGTCTGTACAGCTCCACATTGATTTGTGGAACCAGAAAGCCCCATTGGCAAGTTTGCTGCAATTTGCCAAGTTGTATGTGTGTTGCAACTTGTAACACGCAGAGCTTAGGTGTGAATGGCAAAATTGCAGTATTGCAAAATTTATGTGAATAAATTGTCTTTCCTAAAGGTTTACATGTTAGAAAATCACCAATGGACAGTGTTGTTACCAATTATGGCTCTGGAAGCTAGGCCTGCATTTAGAATTAATGCTCCAGGGTATATTAGTTGGCAAGCATTCCAAAACGGGGAAACTTTCTTGCCAATAATTTTTGTCTGTTTCCAGAAATAGAGTTTGCATGCTACAGGCTGCTAAAGAGTTCGTCTTGTAAACAAGTATAATGGTAATATCTCGAATGGCAATTTTTGAAAAACCAAACAGTCTTTTCACAACTTTATAAAATTTGTTTTAACTGAAAATTCTTAAAAAATCACATGTACTTAGACTATTGCTACTCTATCTTATTGGGGTGTATGTGAAAAAATATTTGAGCAATAGTTAATGGCTTATTACATTTCCTATAGGCACAGTTTAATGTGTGTGCACACTGTATTCTTTACATTGAGAATATTTGTGCCAATTTATGGGTTATATTTTGGGTCTAAACTTGCTTCTTTCGCTACAAAGAATAATAAAATGTATGCGTGGTTACAAATAAAGTTCCACACATGGCAATTTGTGATACTTCAGGGCTTGTTAACAGCGCAACTACCCAAGTCTTCCCAATCAAAACAATTGTTAGTTGCTAGTTCATCAAGGAAACATATTGTGGTGTGAGTTCTGGGTTTGGTAGTGGATTACTTATGTCCAACAATGTACTTAGGCCTGTTTATAGATTATTGATTACCGATTAGAATGTAATTAGCCAAATGCATTGAAGAATGGTAAGAAATATTTTAGAGCAAGTCGAGGGCCAATAATCAATGGTTGGCGGGATTTGGCCCGAAGGCTTGCTATTGAAAATCCCTGATTTAAAAGTCAAAGATACGTTTAAAAAAATAGGAATGCCACAGTGATTATAATTTTGTCAGCCTTGTCAAGTGGGGGTTACAACTGATTAAATTTTGTCATTTCATATTTAATTTAGATTAAAATTTTAGATTCGTGCAACCGTGGCAACTTTGGGACAATAGCAACATTGAAATGGACAGCCATGTCCTTGAGCACAAGAAATGGCTTCTTTGCACCATGGCTTCAAACCCAAAATACACAGGCCCTGGTTACTGCCAAAATGCTTTTATCTGAAGCTGAATAAATTCCTTTTGTGAGTTTCAAAATACATGACTGGATCAAGATTGTATAATAAGCATGACAGACTGACCAAATGTAATGGTACTTTGTAAATTCAAATCCATTAATTTCAGAAATGAGCAGGCAGGATTGAAAGATAAACACATAATCTACATATTTGATATTACTGTAAGCATTTCATTACTTTTAAAGAATTGGAATCCTAATTGGTAGCAAGGTCTCAAATATTTTTTTGAGATGTCTGGCTTATAGGTTAACATGTTTTCAGGGATACTATGAAAATTCTACTTTTTTCTGGAATTCTTCCAGGCCGTTAACCAAGTGTCGTCCATGTTTTAAAGTCATTTTGTCCTGGAAACGGGTGGAGCATTGTTACGATTCTGTAAATCCTATGTTGTGAATGTGCAAGAATCAGCCCATTTTCACATTGAATTTCAAACATGTCTTCACAGTTGTGAAAGGTACATTGTGTGGACGATTCTTTATTAGGATTCTCTTTGGTCTATGAGTGACGAATATAGCACATTGTGAGTATTCTTTCAAAATGACAATCAGTTGATACACACCAGGAAGGTAACACAACTATCAATTGCAGTTTGGGGTCTTTATGGTAGATTCAAAATAAGTGAGATCTCATTAAAAGTTTAGGTTGTCCTTCACAGTGAGAGGTTAAGAGGAATTATTTTAATGGCCACAGTTAAAAAAATTACTCTAAAATAGATAGTAAATAACATTGGACATAAAAATACATTATTTCACATCTATTACAATAGATGGATGTTTCCATTGAGTAGGGATGACAACCCAGCATTTATTTCATTAACGTTGTATTTGCACATAACTTAACATTGACACTGAAAAATATAATTATTCCTTATCGATGCACACATAACACAACGAGTTTTATTGCGTCATCCAAACCGGGCCACCTGCATTGATTAGGCAAAACAGATGACATCCCGGCCAACAATGGCATTGTCCTTCAATCATTAACAGACATTGATAACTCAAGGCATTAGTTCCAGTAAGCGATTTGTAGCAATGAACTTTTACCCTGATACAATGTTTGTAATGGCACAAAGGCCTAATTTAGGCATGGCCGGGGAGGTGGATTGAACCTCAACTCAAATCGCCCCTAATCAGGTGGGCAAGGGTCTAAGTATGATTTGAAAACTTTCATAGTAAGAAAACTGTAGTGATAACCCTGAATTTATTACCGTTAGTTTGTATTGTCAAAATGGTGGGTCAATTGGATAAACGCTGATAGATTTGTTACTGTATCAACTACAGTTAAACTATTCTATGTTGGCACGTTGGTATTTGGTTCAGGCAGCAGAGCTGCTCTGGGTATTTGTATGAAAGTGTGAGAAAATAGTGTGAGAAAAGTTGCAAAGAGGTGGTGGTGGAATTCAAAATTATAGCAAAATTATTTAACAGATGTACAAATGGCATTAGCTAAGGCATAAGAAAAAATATGTTTGTTTGGGTGTAAACAAAAAAATCGGGCGGTTAGATTTTTGATTTCTCAATGCTTTACTCTTAAAATCATACAAGATGCTGATGAAGCTTTTTTTTTCAATGACATAGCAAAGATCTTTTATTTTACTTGGAGTAGTGGTTTGTTTGTTATTTTTCGTCTTGTGTTGTTAAAAATTTTTTTTTTTTAAATTGTGGATGAAAATAAGGGTCGGTCGGGAGAATATTTAATTTTGTTCTAATTGCTAGGTTTTAGGGTCCGGTGGGTTACACCAAACAAACAATTTTTTAGCCCGAAATGTAAACCCTATTCGACTTGTGTGGATTAAACAGGTCTGCAACATCCACATACTGGTCTACACTTTTACGTATATCCAATTCAAGGTGTATGTAAGAGTTTTCCCATGGGGTTGATGAACAGGGAATAGAAGCAGCAAGCAATATGTTAAAATAAACTGGATTTGAGAAACCAGTATATGATTATGGAATTAAACACTAGTGGGGACTCTATATTAGCCTTTTAAAATAATAAAGTTTAGACAATTGCACAAGTGTGTGAGTGTGATGATTGCATGAAATTGTCAGGACATTAATTCTTTGCTATGTGTTTACCGTTTGTACCAATAAGTACATTCTTAAAGGTATGTACCTGTACAGTTTAGTACAATAGTTTTTCAGATCTGGATAGCAATAAATTCTAGTGCCAAGTATCATTTTCACTGCTCAGTTTACAGAGTCCCATTGTAAAAACCCTCAAAATGTGTGCAAGTTGCGAGAATCCTGCAGCAAATAAGTAACTTAATCATTCGTAATATGAATCATCACAGTGAAGTTGTATTAGGGAGGAGCACGGACCAGGTTCAAACCTCCCGTTAACGCCGCATACAGATAAAGGTTTGACACTTGGGGAGTTGGTATGACCCTCTATGTCAATGCGAGGTAGGTAGTTACTCTCAAATTGTGTCATAGGGCAACTATTTATGCAGTCTTGGCATAAGGATTCACATGATGTTTGTACTATCTATAACCATTGGTTTGGGAGTTTAGGTTAAAAATGGCTAAATTTGTAATGGGTCAAATCAGAAGTGATCCAATTTGGTGTTAAAAAATGAAAGAAAAGTTATCTAGCTTCAAGTGTCCAAAAATTATGAATAGTTTGTACCATATGCAAAGCCTATATAGTTGACAAAAAGGTCTACGGCAACATAATCCCAAATTGGTGTTGGACATCTCGCTGGCTTTATCTCGGTAAGTAACCATTTAACATAATCAAAACTATACATTGGGGAGTCCTCTAATATACTGCAACTTATGCCCCGAGGTAAAATACGATTAACTTTTAATGTTGAACCCCGTAAAATTGGACCTTTTACCATTTCAGTCTTTGACCCTATAACTCCAAACCAATGGTCGGAGGTGGTACAAACTTATACCATTTTTGGAATTTCCTAATGTTTAGATGGACAAATGGCATGATGTTTTAAAGGTTTGACCCCTTTGTAACTTAAATTGGCCCTATTGAAAAAGTGATCCCACAGAGTTGAGAGTACTAACTCATTGCATGATTGTAGAGGGGTCCATACTCTAACTACCAAAGGTTGTTCAATTTTTCTTAGTAAATAATGGTCCCTATGAATTCTGCTCCTGCTCTATATGAAGTGTGCAATAGAATGAAATGTATGGCCAAAAACACACACACCAAATGGAAGAGAAAATGCATTCATGCATCGTTAGTCCAAGACATGTTTGTATCAACAATGACAAGGATCCCTTAGGTATTACATAAAATCAGTTTTGCACAAATACCACAAAAACATGCAATGAAATTCCAATAAGGCCACACCATAATGCACTTTGTGATTACTTTTGAGCTAGGTATAGGGACTTTTAATGGTGGTTTTTTTATATGTTAATACACTCGTGTAATATTTATTGGGCCGTTAATCAGAGTAGAATTCTGGAAGCTCAAAAAGCCTTACATTACATGGAAACAAATCAAGATATGCCAATCAGTCAGGACAGTGGATCCATTGTCCCGTGCCTAACTTCGTGGCTGTCTGACAGGCAGGAACGACAATGGTGCAAAGTTATGTCAGAATATGCAAATAAATAATTGTTCAAAACAGGTGACAAAAATCATTTCTGATGATAATAAATGTTCCCAATGGGAATTAACAATACACACGCATTGTGTGAAGGTTTGGGACTCCTGACCTTTGATAGATCAAGATTGTTTTAATAATATGTTTTCATTTAGCTGTATTGGGGTTATTCAAAACAAAATCAAAAAACTAAAAAATTAAAAAAAAATATTTTTGCATGTACCTCTCAAAAAAATATATTTAGAATCATTTTCAAAACGTACAAAGGCAATTTCGATATTGAAGGGTCAAAGGGCAGGGTCCTACAAATTTCACGAAGTACAATGGGCCATTTGGTTTATTACACTGTGTTTACATCATTTACACAGAACAAGCAAATTACCTAAAACCTTAAATATATAAGGACAGTGTCAACCCTGAGTTTCTGGTATCATTTGGTTTGTAAACTTTGCAAATATGTGATATTGTATGTAAAAGTATACCTTTCCTAAAAAAAAATGGATGAATAAAACCGATGGTGGCATCAGATTAATGTAAAAACTTTCAGTCTTTTGAGGAAAAATACTAAAAACATGATTTGGCCCCAAAAAATTTTCCGACAGCATAACAAAAACATTTGACTTTTCATGATTCTATGGTATTTTTAGAATAACAAGACAAAATTTGTTTAGGGACGGTTTTTCATTTTCTTTTAAAATGAGCTTAGTTTGAAATAGAGATGAAAATGTCCAAAAAAGTGCTTTTTTTGACCTTTCTTTTCCAAATTGTTGAGCATATATTGAGAATATCTTTAGTGAGAAATCGAAAAATGAAAAACTGAGAAACCGTCGCCCTAGAGAAGACCGACTGCTATTGAGGGAAGTTAAACATTAAATTTAATTCGGTATTTTTTGGAAGTTGTATTGTCTGACAATTTGCCAAAATTTGCGAAAAAAATTAAACCCCCATTGGAAAAATTCTGTGTTAGTAAAAAAGGACTTTTCACGCCATTTTCAAACTGTCTCTTTCTCAACTAAAACTGTATCGTTGAACTCCAAAATGAATAGGTTGTGCTGATAGTGATGAAAATACATCTTATGCACTATTGAATAAAAACTAATTTGTCTCTAAATCCAGAAAATCAGAAGAAATTGAAATTTCATCTGGTTCAAATTAGCGCTTTGTTTACATTGTTCAAATATTCTTTTTGTTTTTCCAAGATGCGTTCGCGCAAAAAGTACATTAAAACACGCGCGCGCTTCATACGCAGTAAGTAAAAAAAAAATTCTGCCACGGCGGCCATGCGTGCGCCTTGCGACTGACGGCGTAAAAATGTGCTTAAATTCCGCCGTTAAGACCATGGGTTTTGTGATTAAATGGTCAACTAATTGTTTAAATCGGCAAAAAAATACAGCTCAGGATGGCTGCAGGGATAACCTTTGTGATAACCAATAGAACCACGGTTTGTATGTTTAAATGGTGAAAAAAAATCCGAAAGTCGTGTGACACAAAAGGCAATTGGTGTTGACACCTACCCGTTAACTGAAAGCTAAAGGTTCAACGAGAGATTTTGCGTCGTTCCATATTTTGTGTTCATTTGTATTATCATAGAGGATTAGACCATCACTATAAGTCTTACCTTGTATTTGGCTATCGAAAATGCCTGAAAGCGAAAACAAAAGGTTGCTTTTATTGTTCATAATGCAATTATAAACTAGCTGAATTAGTATTTGCTCCTATAATAAAATAAAATTGCACAATGTTTTGTACCAAACAAATATTTTTCGCTTAGTTCTTGGGAGTGAGGGTTCTTTTGATGGAAAAGCTTTACATCAATGCATAAAAGTCAGAATTTCAAATTTTTCGGGACCACCTGGTATGGGAAATCTCTTGTTGCACCTTTAAAGACAAAAAACTACAATCAACTATAATGACAGGTAAAACAATATCAGAGAACATTTTAAAACAAAAGTCTCATTTAGGTCAGTGGTTTTTGAGAATGGCTTCTCAAAATGATGCAGGGAGCATGTCAAAAGTCACTGACTTATGTGCTGTAACCTACTATGAATCTACCAGGGTGAAAGGGATGAGCTAAACTCACAGCCTTTTCATTCCCAATTTTACTTCTCAACAGGATTTCACAGTCTTGCTTGTGCGCTTTTCGGTGGTTCAAATAAAACAAAAGATTCTTAAAACTCTAAACAGGAAGTGTACCTCACGTACTTAGCTTTTTAGTTTGCTGTAAAAACTATCCTAGATATATTTCAGAAATAACATGTTTTGAGACAACTGAGAGGCAATATGATATATCCAAATACCCAAAAATAAGAGTTTCTATTTATCACATTTAATCACATAATAAACAGACATCAAAACATCAATTCATAATTCAACATTAATTATACCAAAAATCAATATTAAACTTGCATACAAAAGCAAAAAACTTCATAATTATCTGAAAAGGCTATGATATACTTCCAACTTGCACAAAATTTTAAACTGATACGTACGGGGCACTTCTGGTTTCAAATTCAACCAAATATGCAGATTCACCACAGATTTTGAATTATATGTACTTAAGTATGGTACAGATGTACAAAGAATGGGAGGGTTTGGGGGTTGGATTATTGTGACCAGACATATCTGTTAGATTGTCTGTAGTGCCCAATACACGACAAAGGCACAGTAACAAAAACCTCGTATGTGCGGTTGTACGCAGGGTCAATACGTGTCATGTGACCATGTATAAACAACCTTATGCATGGCTGCGTGAAAACGCCAAAGTGGTTAAAAAAAATCATGCAATGTTCAGGACTGCTGAATTTGTATTGATTATTTAAATTTGGAAATCATAGTTAACAAAAGTATATATGAACAGGGTTCATTCATAGTTGTTTTGGGTAGCGTATTGTTGATGCCCGAGGGATACCCAAAACACTATGAATGACCTCTAAATATACCCCAGGAAATTAGTATATTACAGTAACTTTCTTTTACATATTATGGATTGATATTATGGCGCAAGCTACGTGGACGTTGTTAAGGGGGGGTGGTGCAATGAGTCGTACATCACATCTCAAATGCAGTGATCGAGTGAGACAAACAAGCAGACAGAAATAGTCAATATTGAACATCCCTGGTTGCAGGGCTTGTGTTCCTAGTTGAGCCACCGGGGAGCCCAATGGATGTGTAGCCAAGGGTGTGTCCTGTGTAGAAGTAATGTAATAGTCACACCGAAGACGGCTCCGACCCAACCACTTCCCGGCTACACAAGACTGCATTTTTTTGTTCAAACTTGCAAAAAGAATTTACATTTTTATAACCCCAGGGAGATTAGTCGGCGAGTGAGATACCGTCGTCAATGAGACAAGGGATGCTGAAACGCCGAGCAGTAGGCGCCACAGCATCCTTGAATCAACAAGATCCAGCAAGTTTAATTGGCGACGCCACCTGTTCAGTCTGATAGTCGCGACCTCTGAAACGAAATCGCACAAGTTGGGAATGTGCTGTCAAGACTGCTCGTCGATTGGTCGACGAGTTGTTGACGCCAAGAAAGTCCCTTCACATGAAGATAACCCGCGACGCGACCCAACGTCTTCCCAACTACACAAGACCCCATTTCTTTCCAAATCGGCTGCAGTCTTGTTCAAATTACAAGACCAGAGATGCTTAATCGCCGAGCAGTAGGCGATCAAGCCTGTCACTTGTTCAGTTCTCAACATTCGCAGACCGTCAACACGACAAGCACAAGTTGCGTCAAGACTGCAAGTCGGCGACTTATCTTCTGTAGTCACCGAATTTAGTCGCCGATTCAACATATCCAGTTGGCTTGCATTTTCCCTCACGCTTGGAGCAGACTCATTGCCGACCACTTTCCAACCACACACAACCACTCATGATGCGCACCAACTCATCGGCTACCGCTTCCAAACCGCTCATGTGTTCAAGCCGACCTTCCCGATTCCAAAACCCGCCACGATTTTTTTAAGCTGCAAAAAAAAAATTGTTTTTTTTTTTTCAAATTTGCCACATGCTCCCGACCACACAAGACTGCAGAAGACTGTACAGGACAGTCCCAGACTTGGCTAAAACTACACCTGAAAAAGGAAAATTACTCACGATTTTCGAAAAAATGGCCAATCGGCATCAGTCGTGAGCAGTCTGGAAGCGGTTTTCTAGCAAATGATGGGTAAGACTACAGACGACTGCACAGAACAGGCCCAGACCTTACCAGAACTACACATGAAAAAGAAAAACTGCTCCCGATTTTCGAAAATTGGCCAATCGGCACCAGTCTGGAGCAGTCTGGAAGTGGTTTTCTAGCAAAAAATCGGCTGTGTGACTGAGCCTTAAGATTATGGATTAAGCATGTCATAGTGTGCACATTTCAGTTCCGATGCACCCAGGTGCACCCAACAAAAGGACAGGAAACCACAGGCCAGGCAGTCTCAAAATTGGGCCAAAAAAAATTGTTCAATTGTCCTCATCCGACCGACCCTAATTTTGAAAATCAGGAAAAAGGTTTTTTTTCCTTTTACTGTGCAAAAGAATACCGACCCTAATTTTGAAAAATTCCTAATTTTTTTTTCAATTTTAACTTTCTGAAATGTAAAAAAGATGTTTAAACAGTTTCTTAGCATGTTAGTTGGGTTTCATAATGTACAAAGATGCATTTTTTAGTAAGAATCAACTTGATTTTTAGTGTTTGATGAACTTATTAATACAAACAAACATGTTTCAATACAGTTTGCTATTGACATTAAAAAAAAAGAAAAAAACAATTTCCGACCGACCCAACTCTAAAAGTCATCTATGGACAATCAAACAATTTTTTTTGGCCTTGATGGTATATATATTATATATAAAAAATTATCCTAAACACCACAGTGGATTGCATATTCCTGGGAGAACTCTTCAATAGGAGAATTGTGCCGCTTGAATGATGATACAATGAGCTATGGTTTTATCCAAATTGAATACACATGATTACACCCTGCTAATTTGTTCCAACGATTACACACTCCACAACCCTCTATAAGAGCGCAGAGGGTGTTTTGAATCAATCCCATGATGCATTGCAATGTGCCTATACCATACTGTACTAAACACATGTCAGTACTTAGGGATAAAAAGTTTTCCAAAAGTTTAAGAACCACAAGATATTTCATAATCATGCAAAAAATTCCCTAAGTACTAACGCTTTGTGGGCTAAAATGAGCGTTAAAGTCAGGGTTTTTATGTAAGAATAGGATTTTTGTGGGATCACATGACACTATTCAGGTGAAATTTCCCCAAAACTGGTGCATTGTGGGATTGACTCAAAACACCTTCTGATAAGAGCACTAGCAACCATGGATGCGATTGTCTGTCGTGGACTTACTATTGAAGTACTATTAAGTTTAGCTGGCTAACATAAGGTAGTAAGGCACTTCCAATAAACTTTCAAGAAAGTGATTACAAATATATTAAAATTTGAATATTTATATACATTGTAGAGTTAAAGGTGCAACAAGAGATTTCAAGCTATCCATATTTTCTGCGATACTAGTGATTTCATATTAAACACTTGATTAGATTCCCCACCTTTTATTTGGCTACAGAAATGAAAACAAAAGGTGATTTGTATATGCTCATATTTCAATAGAAAACATAGGCTGAATTTCCTACTTGCTCCTATAGAAAATTAGAAATTTCACAATTTTTGTACCGAAGAAACAGTTCTTGGCTTATTCCTTTCAGATGGGGATATTTTGATACAAAGCTTTACACCAGTACAAAAATCAGAATTTATTTTAGCCACACCTTTTATTTGAAATCTCTCATTGCACCTTTAAAGGCGGACTCAGATTTCCAGAGGAAGGCACCCTCAATTTTCAAACAATTAGATTTTTGCATACATAATACTTGTCCATATACCAATCACTGTGTGAAATAGCTAAGCTCAAATTAATGTCCTTAATATAGAAAATCACAACTGTTACAAAATTCTGGATCCAGATTTTTTGTTATACACGGTAACCTATGACAATGTTATACTGTACATAAAATTTACTGCATCAAAACAAAAATCTGATTCATCTTAAGGTTTGGAATTTAGCATTTTAGGTGACTATCTTTTGTTCTAGTTGACTATTTTTAATGAATACACAAAAATATTATTTTTCAAAATATCTGAGTCAGCCTTTAAAGAAGTATTAATTTCATCTCAAATTTACATTAGAAATTCAGCAGATTGTACAATGTTGTGTACAAAATGTTTTTATATTTAGAAAAAATTACTGCAATATCAATCTCTCTGCCAACAGGAAAATGACTATTGGCCTGTTATCAGGTGTGTGAACATTGGTAAATACAAAATGTTTAGTAAAGCATAAATCTCTACAAGTCTCAAAGTGTTCGTTACATTTACTTCACTGTCACTTTGATAGATCACATTTTCACATATTGAAAATTCAACAGCCAATTACAACAGTGTATAGTATGACTATTTCTGACACTGACAGCGCCCCATTTACATCTGGGTAAAAGTGAGACAAGCTAGCCACAAAAGACTAACTCACAACTTTTATCGGTCTAACGACCATGAGTCCTGTGCTTCCACATTGACTACATCTGCACTCTGGTGAAACAAACCTGTTTTACGTTGCAAGTTGTGATTTTGACCACATCCCATACTGGGCATTTTGAGCATCATTGTCAAAATTTACAATCCTGAGAAAATGTCAAAATACCATAGATATAAAATTCTTAGAATCTTAGAATTAAATTGCCATCTAACAGTTATCAAAACAAGGGTAAGGGCAACAATTTTACATGCGAGGACAGCCCTTACGTTTATATGAGATTCTGGCCTGAAAATATGGTCCTGGGAATATGGTCCTGGGAGCATACTAATCTGGGAAAAATAGTATATGACAAAATGGTCCAGGACCATATTTGAATAGGCTGACTATGCTCCTGGGATAATAGTGTAATAACACAAATTGGTCAGGAGCATATTGCCAAATAATTTTGCTACCCTGTAGCAGTGGAGAAAATTCGAAGTCAATACTGCTCCAGGACCAAATTGCCATGTCTGGAGCACGTTTTGTGCCATTAAATTTTGACTTTTGAATATTTCTCCAGATTATTATTATTGCTTCCAGGGGACCATATGTCCCCTGGAAGAATATTTCGCCAAAGTTCAAAAGAAGCGTTCTCTTACCATGTGTCCCGTGTGGCAAAATTTCAATGTTATTCAATCCATAATGGTATCAACAGGCGGTTTCTCGAACCACAAGTGTCGCCTGGTTTTGCGCGATTCACTTGCTTTATGATGAAGTTGGGACAATGATGATTAGAAAGAGAACCAAATTTGCACTGGAGAACAGTGTTATACCCCGAAAATTCAGGTTTTGTTGAAAGGATAATCGGCATAGTGTTTAGCCAGCAGTAGACATTTTAAAAAAAAGGTTAACCGAAAATGTCTGAAAAATCTACGTGGCCGTTGGACCGTACTTATCGTTATCGCCCTTGCCATCAGTTTTTGAATGGGGTCAAAGGTGACATGAGGTCACCAGGTGACATGAGGTCAACAAGGTCCACTCGGGGTCACCAAGGTCACATGGGGTCACCAAGCGTCAACCTATGAGGGTGAACAAGGTCACATAAGGGTCACAAAGGTCAGATGTGGTCACCAAGGTAACACAAGGTCCCCCAACCCCCCCTTTTTCCCCACCCTACCATCCACTAGAGCATCCCTCCCCTTAACTCCCCCTCCCTGGCGCATCCCACCCAAACAGCTCCCTGGCACACCAATTTCTGAATGGGCCCCAAAGGGACGTGAGGTCAGCAAGGGCGCATGGGGTCACAAAAAGTCATACCCGAAGTCACCAGGTCACAAGTCCCCAAGGTCACATGAAGTCACCAAGGGTCCCACAAGGTCACATGCTGGTCACCCCGCCCCTCCTCGCTGACGAACCCATCACCCTTCCCGACCGCACCCTACACCTAGGCGCCTACTACTCGCCCCACCCAGATGCACACACCCCTTACACCCCTTCCCAATGCACCAACCATTCCCGACGTACCCCACCTCTCCACTTGACCCCACGATTTCCCCTCAATGATCACACACAAGATGTATAGTATAGTAGTGTTTCAGGTAGCAAAGGATTTTTGTATATCCGATTGTACCATTTATTTGTGATACAGCAAATACACAGTATTTAATAGATCATTTGCCCATAACTAAGCCGCATGTATCAGGAAACTTCAAATGGCAAAGAAGATGCGCACCATAATTGGGTTTTTGTGCAGTGAAGGAATTTTGCATTATCCGAATTTACCGTTTCAAAAATATAGCAATTATAGTACGATGACTTTTTGCATTACTTCCAAAGTAGGCTCATTTGCTATGTATTCGCCCGATCGAAATATGCCAACATGTTTAATCAGGTTGAGAATATCTCTTTAACATGATTCCTTCCACCAGTTACATCATATACGCCTTCCGGAACTCCAGAGATAGATAACTTGCACACAAGTCTT
>JAMKCH010021683.1:0-73295 GCA_023653785.1 Ophioderma brevispina
GAGGAAGAAGGATTTTCTAGATTTTGACAAAAAATTAAGATTTCTCTTCAAATTCACTTTAACCCAAATCTGTGAACACCCTAGTGAGGGCGGGTCAGTGTCCTTGGATGAATTGGACTTAATTGGCCCAGCGTTTAGCAAAGAAGCCAGTTTTAAGCTTTCAGCCGACGGACGGTTGCACAGAAGAAGAAGAAGAAGATAAACAGAACAAACTACAATAACAAGCCGTGCACGCACACGGCCTGGTTAAGAAGAGTGAAGAAGAACAGACCGAATACACGACCGCCGTGCTACGCACACGGCTGGTTAAAAAGAAGAAGAGGGATACCTGGAAAACGACAATATATCATGCGGCTACTCCGCATGATATAAGAGCAGGAACTAGACCTAGACAACTCTAGGAGACTATATATGCCCGGTACTGATATGATGAAGTCATAGACAATTAAGCTTCTTTTATATTTGACCCCTAGAGGACCCCATTTGACCTTTGAGCCCCTATTGTGCACTCGAAAATAGAGCTTTTCCCAGTGGTTCTTGTGAACACATTGAATAATACTTTTTATTTGGTTGAGGAGTATAGCGTTTGTGCATATTAATAGCTCATTGCTATTTACACGTGACCCCTAGGGCCAATATTCTGTCACATGATTCGTCCCGACATTATCCGCAACTTTTGCACAGACATCACCTACCCAAGTGTTATCGATTTTGAGATATAGCATGTTTGATATTAATTAATAATGCCGGCCATTTTGAATGTTATGAGTTCCGATATAATTCTGTGTACAAGTGTATACACAGACCAAAGACGATGCTCATGCAGAAGTTTCAGCAGTAGTGCACCTTATTTGTAGAATAGGATTCAAAGATTTTTATTTTTGACCTCTATTGACCCCACAGAGGTCAAAGGTCAACACATTTACACTTCCTGATGTAAGCTTGGGGTCATTCTGTTCTTCTGAACGATTTTGGTCAATATCGGCCCCTGACCGTGGCAGAAAGAAGGCGATAAAGCGATTGGTCGGAAAGAAGAAGAAGGAGAAGAGCTAGGCATCGATTGTGCTTAGAAAGCAGAGGTATATCATGCGGTGACTACTTGCACTGTCCACGTGACCTTTGACCAATCTATGTTACAGGCACAAAGAGTTAGCCATGATTTATGATTTATTTCACTTTGAATGAGTTAAACTTATAATTAGCATATTAAAATATTATAAATTAATCTGAGTACATAATATAAAAACTAGACAACTCCGGGATACTATGCCCGTCAGGTTGTGTGAAGTAGACAAAGGTGGCAATGGCAGTGGTATCACAAAATCAACGTTTCCCAGATGGGGCACACAATTGACCAATGTAGATTTATTTCATCTGTGGTTGAGGGAACTGAGCCCTACAAGATGACATAGGCATTCTAGGCACTATAAGCACTTTGATTTTTGTGTATTTTGGCCTTTGACCCATAAGATGGCTCACAGAGCTAGGTCACTGTGGACTCTTTTCATTTTCATTGATGCCTACAAGATGACATAGCTATGTAGGTCAATTAAGCTCTTTTATATATTGACCCATAGAGGACCCCATTTGACCTTTTTGATCCCAAAATGGGAAAAGTAAGTAATAGAGCCTTTTCAAGTGGTTCTGGGAACAAATTGACATCAATATTCTACTTGGTTAATGAGTATAGCGCTTTGCATATTAATTAGCTCATTTGTATATCTTGCACGTGACAACCCTAGTGGCCAAATCTGTCACAGTGATTCGTTAGACATTATCCGCAACGTTTGGCGCAGACATCACCTGTCCAGGTTGTATCGATTTTGAGATATTATACAATTTTGCAATAATTAATTAATTGCCGCCCATTTTGAATGTGAATGAGTTCCGATATTAATTCTGTGTAAAAGTGTATACCGACCAAAGGACGATGCTCATGTGGAAATTTCGTACGTAGCGCACCTAATCTGTAGAAGAAATAGGCCTCAAAAGATTTTAGTTTTGACCTCTATTGACCCCTACGAGAGGTCAAAGCAGTCAAAAATATTTAAAAGCTCTGATGTACTTGGGTCAGTGGTTATTTGACAGATTTTGGTCAATTCGGCCCAGCCGTTTGGACTAGAGCATTTTGAAGCAAGGTACAAGAAAGAAAGAGAAACAGATCTGTTTACAGATCTGCTGAACACAGTCGAGAGTAGAGTACTCAGACCGGAACTGGTAGAAGTAGCATTTTTAGTGAAAATCAGGTCTTGGACTCTGTGGACCCCAATGACCTTTGATCAAATTCATTAAGTAACTTGTGTAGTGGATGTCAAGCTACACCAAATAAGAGTCAGTGTCAAATTAGTACTTGTAGGGGGACTAGTGGTATGAAGGTAACGTAATTGAGTATTGACCTTTGACCCCTCAAACCATGGGTCAGTGATGGGTCATGATGACTTTTATGACCTTTTCAACAAGTACTACAAGATGGGCTAAAAAAAATTCTATGTGACCGTTTAAATTTACACCCAGTAAAGGAATTTACCTTAGTGAACCCCCGTTGCCTTTGATCACAATTTCATTAAGTAACTTTTGTAGGGATGTGTCAAATGCACCAACATCACATGGTCACGTGATTCATACTATGTAATTGTTAGAAGGAGTAGTGGATTGAAGGTAAGTATTTGAAATATTTTGATCTGGACCCCTAAACCAGGGTCAAGTATGATGGGGTCATTAATTGACTTTTTTGGACCTCTCATCAAGTACTACTGGATGGGCTAAAAAGATTATATGTGACCTGGTTTTAAATTTTACACACAGTTAAAGGGATTGAACTTTGTGACCCCAGATGATCTTGATCAAAATTTCATTAAGAACTTTTGGGGGGGTGTCAAGCTGCACCCTATACATGAGGACTCCACTTCGATCAACTATGTAATCTGTAAAAGGAAGTAGGATTTGAAGTGTAAAAGTATTTGTATGATTTGACCTCTGACCCTAAATAATGTGTCATGTGTCAAAGTCATATGACTTTTTGTAGGTGATAAGTTACAAGATGACGCATTAGTTTTGAATTGAGCTAATTAGATTTTGCATGGTTAACGTGTTGACCCTGTGACCTATCGTGACCTTTGACACCAATGGGTCAGGTCAAAAGTTTCTGTGAATGTACTTAGTCCTTTGTGACCCAGTTTGGTCAATATGACATGTGGCATGACTGAGTATTAGCATGTTGACAGAAAGAAGAAGAGAAGCAAAATAAAAAAGAGAAGAGAAAGAAGAAGAAAGAAACCGTACAGAAGAAAAAACACAGTCGAGTTCTCGACTGTGTACGAAGAAATCGAGAGAAGGACAGTAATCATGCGCGCACAGCTGAATAACTAAACAGCATAAGCAGATACTATGCCCCGTTTCACTCACTCACTCCTGCTGAATTAATGCGTGCACCATTTTTCATTAGTTGAAACTCGGTCACAATTGCTGCCCCTCTGTTACAATTTGAAAGTGTAAATGCTTTGAGATCTTTTGTCTAGCATTGCTACTGGTAACCGTATTGGGGTTTGCAATGATGCTCACCAGGTACAGGTAGATGGCCCAGTTCCAGTGGAGCTTCACAGTGAGCATTTAATTGTAAATTGTCACCATTATTATACCTGTACATGCACGAGGTATTTCACTCTGGTCATGGGAAACACTGACATCTACTTTGGTGAATACAACTACAGTGTGATTTTTGATTACAATTTAGATTTTCAGACACAACATTTGTACAGCCCATTACTACATGCCCACAGCATCCTGTGTCGACGATGAATTTGTGCTTGTATATTTAATACTCTCATTTGTCTCTCCTGTACCATTGATTTCAATTTAATCACGTAAACCACCTACTGGTACTGTTATCTCCGAATCAGACACCCACATTGTACAGGGTTGATATTAAAACATTTTTTTCAACCTATTTCATACATACCATACCACTGGTACATGTATGTAGATCTCCACTGCCGTGTGATCCTGCTGAAAACCTGATGACATGTTTATCACACTCTGGGTGCTTATTCATATTAAAATCAGACAAATTTTGTCATCAACATTTTATTCAATGGTTGCTCAGAACCCTTGCCTTGCCCACAGTTATTGTCCCAACCTACATGTATTTGTTAGACTCAATTTGTGATACCCTCAAGTAGAGTGAATAGACACTGGGGTTTTACCACGGATACATCTTTTATTGTCACATTTATTTATTGGTGAAATTACACACTTCAAATGTCCCGGACATGTCCTATTATATCTGTGTGTGGCCCACCTCCCTTAGCGCTGGGCCATGGAGTGTGGTTGGGTCGAGGCCCACCCAATCGTTTTCCTGCTGAGGTGGGACTCACATTGTGGCATTCCCGGCGAAAATGTCCGTATTATTGTCGACATTTGAAACACTGTACTTCTCTGCGATCCCTGCGCCGTGGCCGCTGGGCTGGGGGACCCTGTGTCTGGGGATAAGGTGATTTTAGAGTGGGGCATCGGGGCGCTTGGTGGTTTGCTGCTGAACAGAGGTGACATGGGTGGTTTGACTATGTTAATGGCCTTGACTTCGTCCAGGTGTTTCTCTTGTACGTTCTCCAATACCTAAGAAAAGCGCTAATCTGAATACCGTAAGGCTGAGATGCCCGCTACTGTGATGAGGGACAACAAGAACTTTCTTTCGCAGTAGCATGCTGGAGTGCTTCCTCAAATGGGCGGTGACATGCACAAGACATGCGCGTTATACTCCGGAAGCAACCCTTGTGTACAAAATTATGAAGTTGTTCCCTTCCCCAATTCCAAGTCGCTGACATTTTATGATGGTTCTGACTATAATTGTGTACCGACTCCCCAACACACTGCTTTCCTTATCGCGCAACTTCTGTCGCAGCTGAAACCTATTTGCCGCGGAGAGTGAAACCTGCCCTAACAAAGCTACAATAAAAGCATCATAATTCTCAACATGCACCTCAGGCTCACGTGATCTGAGCCATGCCAGACGCAGAACCTGAAAGAAGCGCGCTTTCACATATGTCAAACGGCGAGCTGCATTCAATTGGAGAATAGTCCGCATATCGCGTCGTAAAAGAGGGGGGGGGGTTTTTTTCCCCCAAAAGGGGGCCATAGTTAAACATCGTCAGTTGGATGCCATGGAATTGTGGGGGTCGCATAGTATTGGAACGACCAGGTCTTCTTGATTGGCCGCAGAGGCAGTATCCAATGCTTGCCGGAACTAGACCCTCCCTCGGGTCCACGGTGATAAAAACGCTAAGCGACTGAAATTTTACACTAGACTCTTCAACCATGCGGGATACTCCTACCTAGTGTGAATTCCAGGAGCCCTTGTGCAATTGGACAAGTTGGGTTGGCAGGGCTGTCGGGGGTGGTAAGCTGACAACGTAATTAGTTTTTTAGTTTAGCTCCGAGGTCTAGCATATCTTTTAAAACAAGTGCGCTCTAAACCCAGAGAACAGAGCCGAGACGGGGGTACAGTCTAGCCGGAAATGTTTCACTAAATCATCCATGGTCATTTAAGCTATAAATTTGAGTCCTAAGAATCATTGAAGTTGGTGATGGTATGTAATAAATAATTGGGATGGGTTGGGAGGTAAACACTGGCAAGTCCAAGACTTAGTGGCAAGTTCAAGTTGAGTCTAAAATAAAAAGCCAGGCTGACTGAGTTGAGGAAACTGGAGCACTATCATAAGCTAGCAAATTTCACATTATCGGGCCAAATTCTGCTCAATATTTTCAAAATTGGCAGGCTTAGAGTTTATACGTATACTGGGACATACTTTGCATGGCATGATTCCAACTACACGCCAACTGTGCAATTACCATGGATTACGTGTTCTACGCGTCAGCTACGGCGTTGAGAAGTTGAGCATGTTGAGAGGACAGTACCGGTTGAAGATCGTGATTTTCTCCACATGTGTTACTGTTGCGGGGGTTCACTCAAACGTTGAAAAAAAAAAAACGCATTCTGGCTCTTTAACACTTATAAGAATCAATTCGGAAGTCCCCACCCAAAGTCCCCATTGTTTTATAGATAACTCTTTAATCTCCTCTTAGGCACAAGAGTTTTCAATCAAGTTTCAGAGCAATTTCAATCAGTCGAATCACACCCTTCTTACTTTTTAACCTCTGACCCACTGGACATCATCTGATGAACGGGGCGCTAATCCATATCACCAGCAGTGGTTTCAGGCACAAAAACAGGAAACAAGACGGCTGAAGGCCGTCTTGTAAGGAAACCATCAGAAAACAGACAAGACGGCCTGAAGCCGTCTTGTAAGAATTCGAGAGAAGCAATATATCAGCGGCCGCACCGCATGATATAAGTATGCCGCCAAGAAGCCGGAACCGGAAAAATGGACACCCCTTATGACCTTGACTCCTTATTCCTGAACAACTTATATGAAGCAAGGGTCAGCGGTCCTTCTGAACCAGTTTGGTTTGATCTCGCCCGTAATCCTGTAGAAGAAGATAATTTTGACAATTAAATTACATATTTGCTGCCTGTGGCCAGGTCAAAGGTCTCTGAAGGGGTAAATTCATATGAACATAAATGGGACGGGTCCGCGGTCATTTGATGTATGTAGTAGGGTTAGAATACGTCAAACATGGGACTGAGCTAGACGCTGTTTAAATGTTGCAGAAGAAAGAACGGAACGAACCAATCAAAAAACGAACAGCCGGCCTAAAGGCCGTCTTGTAAGAACGCATCAGAAAAACAGAACAAGACGGCTGAAGGCCGTCTTGTAAGAAATCGAAAGAAGGCAATATATCATGCGCTGCACCGCATGATATAAGTATGCCGCCAAGAAAGAAGCACCGGACTAAATCCACCAGAAGCTCCATGCAGAACCTTGATGCGCAAGGCTGCACTGATGATGCTTACTCAGTGGCTGAGGAGCATGTACAAGTCCCAAGGCTGAGCACCTGACACCTACATTTTAAAAACAACATGCTGCTACCTGAGAGAGGCTCTAATGGAGGTTGACTGATAAGAAGGCTACACCACATATAACATAAATGTGAAACAAATCAAGAAAACGCTTCGAACATGGTTTCAGTTAGTTAAGCTGTTAAGGGGGAATTTCTGCCAGAATCGTTCAATGTTTGATGAAAGCAAGAAATTTTGTACATGACCTCTATAATATATGTTGTTTGTAAAAAAACTAGACCCATCAATACGGCCTCATGTTGGCCGCCATATTGAATTTAAAAATAGCCCTCAAGCGCTCGGGGCAAACAGGGAAGGAAGGAAGCCAACCCCCCGGTCCACGATAGAGGAGGTGGCATCTGCGGTAAATAGGCGGGAAAGCTCCTTGGTAAATGACGGAGGAGTAAGGGCAAAGGCAAAGGTGATCGCGGACCCTTGGGTTCTGCACGTGGTAGCCCAAGGATACTGTATCAAGAGTTCACGGCATGTCTACCCCATTCCGAGGAGTGAGGTTTGTCTCCCTTTCCAAGATATGCCGTGATATGCCTCTCGATTTAAATTTATGAGTTCTTCTACTCCACCTTCTTTTTAATTAAAACAAATCGGGGCAATGGAGGCCCAACCTGAACCTGAAACCTTTAAACGGGCTTATCTGACCTCCGCACTTCCATATGGAGACTATGAACGCAGCGAGCTTTGGGCTATTGGGCTATCCTTCTGAAGTACTGGGTCACTCTGATCAGAGGAAAAGTAATCTTGGTCCAATGCGACATACACCAACAAGGAGGGAGGACAAGAAGCCCCCCTCCGCCGTGAATCACCAGCTTCCGACGTACTACTCGTGGAGTCAGGACCCCCCATTGCGACGATACCAAAAGTATTCGAGAAGGTCTCTGAGTCGACAAAGGACTGGTTCTGCTGGTAACCCCCATGAGGCCATCGACTGTGGTTCTTACGGGTTCTGGATCTGCTAGTCAGGGACCCCGTCTTGCTCCCTCTAGCCGACCCGTTCGTCCCAGTGCATACCATGTGCGCTCTCAACCTGACTGTCTGGCGCATTTCCACCAATTGTACTTTCAGACAAGACTTTCTGAACAGGCTACTGCGCTTCCTGCTCAGACAGGCCGGAGAATCTTACAATTTTCGACTCCGCTGGATGGTGGGCCAAATCGAAGAGATCGATCCGCTCTCTGCGTCTGTAGGGCATATAGGGAATTTCCTAATAGAAATCTTTCATGAGGGTTTTGGCACCCAACAGTCACGTGCTGACCCACCGCGATTGGGGCGCTCCATCGGGGTTTCAGAGCCGACTCAGTTGTCTCTAATAACCCGATCCTCACTCATTCCGGAGTGGGGACCTGCCGCTATTGCTCCAGGTCTTAGCGTCTGAGGAATTTGAGCCAGGAATTTGAGTCACTAGAGAAGATCAGTCATGATGAATGAATAAACCGGTGAATAAGGCTCTGTTGGACAACAAGCACCTGTTGCATAACACTGTCAAAGAATCACACCAGCTCGGCAGACAGAGATTGCGCTCTCGTCGACCTTTCTGTCGACAAGCTGCTAAACTCTCCAGCTCCCCATTCAACATCTTACAGACATGGAACACTGCCTGGCTAGATACTCAAAGACAAGACCAACTCAACGTTACACCTATGACAGAACTCCCACCTGGTAGTAATCTTCCACGCAAGGAATGAGTCACCTTGAACAGCATTAAACCTTTTCTGTATTGGGGGTAAACGAATTCCATAAATTAGGCCCTTATGATATTCTGCTCCTACTCTATATCAGTTAGTGGGGGACAGAAGCCCTCAGAATCATGTCACGCAGATTGCGGGGACGTCACGAACAGCACGGCGAAGGCGATCTGAAGTGTGGAGAATGTGATGGATAGTGTTACCAATACGGCGCAAGGGAGGAGGACTGGGATGAATGTATCCACAAGGGGTAGTTTGGGTGTAGTATCCCGGTTTCTGGGTTTCTCTGCAAGAGCTGTAGTCTTGGGTAGTACGTGGGCTCTCTGGATAGCTTGCTGAACTCTGCCGGAGTTGTGTCCTCTGTGCACTAGGTTGTTCTTCAAATTCTGTGAATGGTATAGAAATTTAGAATCACTGGAACATATGCGCCGAAGGCGAAGAGCCTGACTGTAAGCAATGGCAGTCTTACAATCATGACAGTGGCGAGGGTGGCAAATGGAGGAAGGAGATACTGATGAGTGTCTGTAGGCTTAGTATATAGATCCGCGGAGAGGGTGCCTTCTGCTTTCTTGATGGTGACATCAAGGAAATGTACATGTTGGTGAGAATATTCAATGTCCAATACACCAAATGTCACCTTCTTGGGTACAACAGAGGTGAATTATTCGTACTAGATATTTTATTAAGGCGATATTTAGTCATTTCAACATTTTTGGCGGCCATTTTGAATTTGGCGGCCATCTTGGAAAAATAACTTTGGATCTATATCCTAAAATGTTCAGTAGGTTTAACCTGACGTACTGCTCGTGGAGTCAAGACGCCCGGCGCCAGCCCCCGGGGGCATTCCCTAAAAATAGGTGACGGGGATGTGCGGCACTATTGACCCCCTTTTTTAAACCTGTTGTCAATGAAAGACCCCTTTTTAAAACCTGCTGTCAATGAATGAACACCATTTTTTTAACCTGTCACTGAAAGACCCCCCTTTTTTCTTTACTCTCAGTTGATGCCTCCCATTTTTAATCAAATGTCACTGAATGACCCCCTTATTTCTATTCATGCTCTCACAGAAAGCCCCTTTTAATGTTATAACAATATCAACTGTTTTTTTTTTTTTTTTTTTTATCCCCGTCACTTTCATATATGAGTGCCCCCCCCCGGGCGCCAGCCTGCCCTCGTTTTACTCATAAAAATCCATGAGTGAACCCTTAATCTGCAGCACTATAAGGGAAATAAACGTACGAGAGGTTCTATTGCCTCACCTACATCAAAAGCAGTATTGATTGATACCGTAACTTTCATACACATAAATTGATCCCAAAGTTTTGAATTATGCTTTTAGCGATTTTGTGTGGCGCGAATTAGAACAAGATGGGATAAATTAGGTCCAATTACGACACATGATGTTGAATCCAAAACTATTGCAACAGAATAAAGTTCTCTTGAAGTGTGTTGCGAAAAACCTTTTTAAAAAACATATAAAATTACCAAAATCAAGCAGGGGATGTGGTTTAGATAAGGGTAAGGTTTTTACACGGTCAAAACATGTAAAGTTCGAAACGCAATCGAGAAGCATGTTCGTTACCTTTCAAAGATTCCAAAACGGGATAGTTGCCCAATCTTCACGCTCGATATATGTTCACGGCCCCAGGGCCGTTCCCGGAGTGGCGTTACGGCATATTTATCGAATTCTCTCCGAAAAATATTGGCCTTTCGGTCGGTAATATGTTGACTTTCAGCAAAAGCAGTATTAGTTAAAATCGCTTGAGGATTTCCCAAACGACGGGTGTATACCTTGTGAGCGCAATGAGACAAAAAAAAAATAAATGGTTGGTCGGCAAATGGAAATACCCCTCCCCTATTTAAACATGGTCGTGGACGCCCTGGACACGGTGGGGGGTGGGGGTGGGGGGGGGGGGTGCTTTGTTAGATTTACCGTGTGTTATCAAATGGTTTCAATCTTAGTCTATTGATGCACGACCTGAATATACTGGTTTGCAGCCACATCTATATATTGTGTTGCATACTTAGAATACAACTCTGACTGGGGCTCTAGATCTATGGGAATTCACTAGCCAATCCTCTGGTTTCTTATATTGAACTGCCAAACAAAGAATATACATCATTCTATTCTCTCTGTACCAACTGAATAAGTTACGACAGACCATTCTGTGAATTGTATTCCGACAGAGATTTTTGAACTGTTGTGTACTGTAACTATAGACCACAGATACTATAGGTCATAGATAGGGCAACTATACCTTTATAAACCTTAAAGTAGCTTGATGAAGCTGAAGTGGTACATCTTTTAAACCTGTTGGAACAATTCTACTTATTACCGTCTGTACAAGCACTCGCTCTTATTTTCTAAATATTCACAAGGTTGATTTGGGTAAACTGTAAATATATTATATATTATTTTAGCATTTCACAGTATATTATATCTTAGCACCAAATTTTGGGTGACTTTCATATAGGAAGTCCCATTGAATG
Organism: Ophioderma brevispina; assembly: GCA_023653785.1. Taxonomy (NCBI): domain Eukaryota; kingdom Metazoa; phylum Echinodermata; class Ophiuroidea; order Amphilepidida; family Ophiodermatidae; genus Ophioderma; species Ophioderma brevispina. The sequence continues at coordinate 11,146 of JAMKCH010021683.1, forward strand.
CAAATGAGGTATGACAATTGATTCCGTCATGCTTTGTATGACGTTGTGGCAGTATTGCTTGACGGAATGATGGCAATACATCCCTTTGCATCAATGACTTCTATATAAGCGTCTACCGATTTTTTTTCCGTAGCATTTGTTTTGGGTCAGATTATAAAAATACTTATTGGGACCTATTCTAAATTAATTTGGATGGGATTGTAATCAAAACGCTGTAAATTTGGTAAACTGAGGGGATCAAGAACCTGTCCCGCTACCTAAGTCGTATTTTGAACCTGACTTTGTAGTGGAGGGGCCTATGTAAAATTTGGTGAATGTTCCTGTTAATTGGTTGCAGGAACCCCTATAAACGTATACTACTTGGGTCCTGACTATCAGAAAAACTATGTTGCCATTTTTTTCTGTGACCTTTAGTGACCTTGACACAAGGTCAAAGGTCAAAATGGTCATACATCTTCCAAAGTATATCGACCTTGGTACGCAAAATGTGGCAAATTTCACAAGGACATTGTATATGATATTCATTTGTTATTGTGACCTTTCGTTTTCCTTGTTATTTGCAAATACCTAATATAGACAATAATATGCACAAACCTTTGCGCTTTTCTTGGCAACCCCAGTCCTGTCGAGCAAGAGTTAGGCCTCCAAGTTTTGCACAATACAGTCATCTATAAACACTCTTCTTGAATGTAGAATAAACCTACACAACTCCCATTATTTCTTGCTAATTATACCCATGGGACGTAAAGTAGAACAAGAAATGGCATGGAATCGTCGTTATTAACCGTGAAATACCACGATTCGCACTTCAGAGACAAACGTATATGATACTAGTTATCTTAGTCTCAGCCACATGTATTATGATTAATTATTCTTTAACAATCCAGAGAACCCTGAACTTCTTGTCTAAGCAAGATCAAGTATAAGAGGTCCCTATACCTCCGTGGGGATGTCTCACGTTTTTGGTTTTGGTATGGGGACGTGCCTCCGAGAGTCTGGAAGTAGGACCCATCGCTACCGTGTTGTTCCTAATAAAAAACCCCCCTACGATTTTTGGATAACATAATTCAAGAACATGAGTTAAGCTTACCTATATCGCATGATTTAATGGCCGGGGACTGTCCTAATCCCATATCATAATCGCTGTTGTCCACAGTTGTAATAGTTTATAGTATGGAACTTTGACCTCGGAGGGGCGAAAACAGCGTCCCCTGCTCGTCGTTTGTTATGTGGATTGGGTAATACAGCGAAAATAAGCGTGTGTACGGTGATTTTTTGCGGGGATTTTAAGACTTTCCATTTTTGAATGTAATCAACGCCCTCCCTTTTGAAAAAACACCGCCCCTCGGGCTTTATTAGGAACAATACGGTAATTAAAATCATTTTTTTGCCAAAACAGACCCGAGCTATATCAGAATGCCAAATTTTTGGGCCAATTTAATCCCATTTTCCCCGTTTTTCCTAAAAATGTTTTACATTTAAACTCAAATTGGACAATTTGAACTTCAGATTGAGGAAATTCGACTCATTTTCCTACAATATTAGAAAAATTTGGCTTCTAATTGAGAAAATTTGACTAACTCTCAACTTTAATTTTGGACAAAATGAACCATTGCCCTACCTAAAATTGGCATTAAAAAAGGGTAATTGATATATACCAGAAGGCGAAAAATGAGACTAGAATGTCTGTACAAGTCCCCGTCTGGTCATTTGTGTTGATAACCCCCAAACCCCGTTTTCATTATTTTCCTGTGGCTTAGTTGTCTTGAGTGTATGCAATAAACCAGTCCAAGATAATATAACCACTTTGGCCTGCCATGCATACTGGAGGACAAACAACCCACTTGCAAGGTATAGGTTCCTTTGATTCGCATTCCACAATTATCAATTTGTTTATCAGTTCATCACCACATAATATCATTACATTATCCTTAATCCTGGGAAATCCTGCACCGGACTCTCTTGGAGAAAACTGAAGATTGAATGGGATTCATATTCATACATGTATGATGTTGTATTGCCACGCTCTCTACGTATATAGCACATCTATATGCTGAAATTTTCATATTTTTTGTGTGGGAGAATTGTGCACTGTTTCATTTTAGAGCTGGAAGAATGCCATTTTAAAGACCGAACGTCCTTTTTGATGCCAAAGACCAGCGGGGAACCCATTATTTAACTCTGTGCAGTATTGGGCAATAGTCCAAAAGTGAAGATCTACTTGTTACAGAAGCTAATTCATAATCATACACTACAGCTTTTGAGTTTTGTTCATGATGTGAGCACTGCTTATTATCCTGAGATCAGCAGCAGGCCCTTCACCACCCCACACAAACACACGCACACCCACAAACAAATCCCACACAGTGCAAAAAGGTTGACGTTTTTTTGTTATTCTGTCCCTCAATGGTCAAATGGGTCGATAAATTTGACAAGAATTTCACTTTTGGTAATGAGATGCTCAAAATGACCATTTTAAGGGGTTCGTCTGATTTTTCCAAAAAGTCCAACATTTTCAAAGTCCCGCGCCCCCTAAATAAGGAGTTTCAAAGGTACACGTAAACAAGTACAAGAATTGTAGGTCTAAAAGCAGCCTTAAAAAAGTTATGGTAATTGCAAATCCTACCCTTATAACGTATTGCATCTTTGACCCCTAAGCAAGTAGAAATTTGTTTTTCTTCTTTGTATACTGAATAGCTCATTTACACAGAATAGCCGAATTTCGATACAAACTCACATTTCCAATCGTACCCTAATGTAATTTCAAGTGTTAAAGTACAGACAACCTTGTTCCAGATTTGTATTTGCTACCCCCTTTTCACGTTCGTATGTAATTGTGGCACAATCTAAAAAATACCCCTTTAACGTTTTTTTCTCTTTGGTCGCGCGATGATTATCCCTTATCAATGACCAATGCCAAAGACCCGGCTCTGAATGGAAAGAATAATTAACATGCACACATCACATTTCTAGTATAAACTAATCTTTGTCTCTGTCGTGCTAATCGTGGGTTGTTTCCCGGTTTACCACAATTCATTCATGGATTTGGTTATTATAACTACATCAACCGTTTTCTCTTGCACATTTTCATAAAAACAACTTGGTTTACTTAGCCATGGGCATTAAAGCAAGGTATAATGGGGTTGTAGGGTTCACTTTACATTGTGAAAAACATGAGGCCTACCTCTGGCCTTGGACGGACTGGAGTTCGAATAAGGGGCAAATTTATGCCATGTCTCTAATTAGCTTATTTGCATATACAAAAAACAAAAGCTCAAGTACAAAAAAATACATATGCAACATTCCTTATGAATTTGCCACATTTTTGTACCAAGGTCGTACACTTTGGACGATGTATGTCCGCTTTGACCTTTGACCTCATGTCAAGGTCACTAAAGGTCAACGAAAAAATGGCAACATCGTTTTTCTGAATAGTCCTACCTAGTAGAATACATTTCTAGTGGTTGCCAACAATTAACATGAACTTCATAAAATCACTCTCTGGAGAACATAGGCCCCTCCACTATTGTGCCAAAATAGATTGTTAAGTATATTTGCCTGAAAATTGTCATGACTAGGGCTGATATTAGCATCGAAGTCTCACGTAAAAAAGAATCTATTATAACGCCAAAGACAGAACTAGGCGATAAATTGCGCGTATGTCAAGGTTTGTAAAGCAGTACGGCGCGGATTGGTTTGAATGTAGCATTTGGGCGGGTATATGAGAAGGAAATGTGATTTGATAATACGACATTACCCTAATTGGAACCGACTGTAGCGAGATTCTTTTCATGACTCATGTACCCTGCATCTTTCAGATGCAACAATGGGATAGAGAATAATTGATGATTTCATGGCTCCGCTGAGATTTGAACCTCTGACCTTCTGCACCAAATGCAAAGATCTTAGTGTACCACGCTCCTTGACCCCTGACAATTCACCCCAGTCAAGGATTAGCAACCAGTTGACGCCACAAGATCAGTCGCCTGTACTTGCATCCTGGACGAGATGTGATGCGTAGATTAAATCTGACCAGATTAAAAAAAATTGTATCTGGTAGCAAACTGCAATTTCAGAGACTTCTATTCATAATTGCTCCCTAAACCATCAAATTTATTTGGTGAACTTTCTAGATTCAACTCGAGGAAAGAGGTCCATATGTACCCCCCTTTAAAATTCTACAAGAAACAAATTATATTTATTTATGGCCTACACTAACAAAACCCCTAACTAGGGATCCTAAATAAATCGGGATAGGACACTCGATCAACGAAGTGGAGGCATACTGCATGAAATATGTTACTTATGGATCGCCGGTCGTACGTGGCGCTGTGCCGCTACGTCATTCCCGGGTACGTCATACTGCATAAATAATTAGGTGACTTATCGAAAATGGTGGCGCTATTACTACGCCTGCGAATCCTCTATGGGCATTTGTACACAGTGTCACCCACCTGCCCTAACCCTAAGGCCAAAAATAAAAAATAATTTGTTATATGTAGAACTTTCAATGGGGTACATATAGAATTCTTGCGCAACCGGACTTGGCTGGGCACATTACCTGCCGCATAATTTGTCTTTTGCTCATTCGTTTTTAAAATCTTAATGCAGATCATATGAGGCGAAATATGACAAGCCAGAATGTCCTCTAAATTACGTTTTAAGGAAGACGCAAAGCACACAAATTTCCCGATTGCATTGCCAATACATTTTCTTATGAAATCAAGGTGTTTTTAGGTAATAGAATAGAAATAAAGGGTTTGCAGTGTCATCTATGGGCTCATATTGTATTCTCGGCCGGAAAAACCTACTTATAATGGGCTCGGCAGCTGCGCCTCGCCCATTATTCAGTTCTTCCGACCTCGGACATATATCTCGCCCATGAACGATACTATAATTACCCTTTATTTCTTAGTTACGCATTCATCAGATTACTTGGGCTAGCTTAAACCGACATGATGCCACGTTCTATCTACGGCAGATTATAACAAGAACGTATAGCCTTGGTTTACAATTAAAATGAAAATGTGCGTTCCAGTAAAAATAAGGTGCCACGATATGATCATGTTTATATTAAATAGAATTCTTTTACAGCTCCTTGAATATGCCACATGTATGTTTGACAAATAACTATATATAATTATGTGACCTTTACTCTTCAAACAATGGAGCAAGGAGCGCAGCGGAAAATAAATTCAGGAATAGGTTCCAATTAATATTCATGGCCCTCGGCCATGAATTAGTTATTTTTATAAACAGCTAAAAATGCCCTTTACTTGATCTGCACATTGTACAACAGAAAGATTTAGTTTCTTTCTGCATAACTTGAAATTTTGCTTTAGACAATAATACCTTCTGACGGTTTGTTCACACGCACTACACAATGATGACACATAGTCTGTTGCGTACTTGAAATAATAGTATTGCAAACTTTATTTTGTCAATGACATCGAATTTACACTTTTCACGATTACTTAGTAATTCTTAACAAATTCTCAAATATATATATTTTGTACTCTAGCCCAATGCGTTTTCAAGCTCATAGAAAGCACATTGGATAAAAGCCGTAAAAATCTCTGCACGGACAGGTTGGTGTGGTTACGCTATGACTTTCCACGACATTGACAGTGGTTACATTTATGTTTAAAAGTTGACATTAACTCTGAAAATAATATGAAGCCAACAAAATTATAAGCACCGTACACATAGCGTATTTGAAGTTTATGCGTGATCATAAATACCCTGTCGGATCGTATTATAACGACCTGCTAGACATCGGTCAGTACCTACTTAGTATAGAAATTACCATTTAGTTATTATATTTCACCTTTAATTACGTAGGTTTTAGAACAAACTGATTCTTTTAGCTAGATACAATGGTTGTTTATGGGTGTATGTAATATGCACATAAATTCCGATAAGCCAACGGAAGTCGCATGTAAAAATACTAAAATGATACATAAATTATTGTGTTTACATTTTAAATCATAAATTGTTTTACCAATATCCATAAGATGATATCAAAGAAATAACCGTGGCCAAGTCCAATGGATTCAGATTACTGTTGCAATGTGAGATTTAAGATAAGTGTCACCCTTCAATGTCATTGCCCTTCTCTGAAAATAGTGACGACTAAAACTGTCTGCAGCATTTTCAACGGAAGGGTTTTGTGACATTCTAACCTTCTAAACCAGCAGTATTTTTTGAATGGATCAGATAGCTTCGCCATGAATTATTTTGCATATCGCAATAGATTATCATGACACATGCAATATGTAACGTAAGAAAAAATGGATTTGAAAGAAGAATCCCAATGAAGCATGGGTTGAAGCATGATGATCTGGAACTAAAGCATTTTGAAAAAAAAGGTAAAGCGATTTGCGCAATTCCTGGGATACAGCATGAATGGGGGCATCATACCGGTACTATTGATTAGCGACTGATGAGCTTCGCAGCTCACGAACTAAGCAAAAATACCTGGATATTGGTCCATTCAAGAATTATGCGAATTGTCTATTCTCAGGGTGAATAGCTATAAGATCTGACTTTATATATAATCATGCTAAATGAATTATTATCCAGAGAATTCGTATATGATTGGATACCATTCTCTGTATTGTATAATGCAAGCACAATTAATGAGTCTTGGCAAAAAATGAGGGAATTCGATGACGAGGTTTCCTAATCATGTACCCTGATGTGACGAATAGCCAAGAGTGTTTTCACTTACAATTGCATAATATTATGATTAATAATTGGGAAAATGTAAAAGCTTAGGACACTCTTCATGAAATTGGTATGAACCAATTGAAAACCTCATTTAGTACCATTTCGCAAATTCCTGTGTTTAATACAAACAGTTACCCCTTATTTAGTTCATACAATAAAAGATGGCAACTTGGCCCTTGCTGACGTTTGACGTCAGACATTTTAAAGGGGAACTACGCTTTGATAAGAAATATTTCATATCCTCATAATATTTTGGTTCCGTCGCTTGAATAGAAAAATATCTACGTCAGGATAAACATTTTGAAACTGTATTAATATTAATGCTCTGCATTACAATATCTGACATTTTCATTCTCCTTGGTAAACATTAAGGACGGATATTCACACCGAAAGCGATATATTTTGGTTTCATCATTCTGCTGAGAGTGCCACTCATAAGATCGATGAAGTCAACTAAACGTAACTAATTTCGCAAGCGATTGAGAGGGAACAACAAGTGCAAAGGAACCGATAACTGTTGCATTATTTCATCGAAATACATTGTAAGAAAGATTACAATCCTCACTGTACTCGATCCTAGATATTCAGAGAAAAGTGGACAATTACACTCTACTATAAAGCCAAGGAGTGAATGAGAGTTATTCCATTATATTTTGAGTAACATTGTAGTAAAATGGGTAAGATTTACTCATATTTGACTAAGTTATGCACATAATGAGAGTAATCCGCTTATGTAATTCTTATTTTTTTTAGTATTATGAGCATTGAATTATTATCATCATCATTAAAGTGAACAGAAGCTAAACTTCCAAAAGGTAAGAATTCCATCTCATAAAACATAAATGCAAAACAATATGGTCCTTTAAAAGTACAAATGTCTTTGTTTTCTATTGTTTTGCTCATATCTTAATATCATTATTGCCAGCATTAATACGAGTAGATCAAGTCCCAATAAGTCCTTTCGGAGTTCAGATATCGCATGCGCAGTCGGGAAATTTATCAAAGGTCAAGTGGGAATGGTATACTACCGGTTCAGGATGAGTATCAGAAAGTGCATTGAGCCATGTCAGAGCAGACGACCAGTGTAGCGAATAACTCAAATTTGAGCAAAGGAGAAAGCATAAGAGGCAACTGTAAACCAAACCAGCATTTCTATTATAATTCCCGCCACAAACTTCCAAGTGGTTCTTTACAATTTCCCGAATGCGCATGCAATATCTGAACTCAGAAAAGGCTTATTATACATGTAGTAGCCAGCATGTATCATTTTATTAGCTCACTTAAAATATGTATAATAACTCAATTGTGAATTTCTTTTAAATGCAAAAGCAGTGATATAAAGTATAAATTGATATTTTTCAGGATGTGAAAATCTATTATTTTGTATATATACGACATATTATTATTGTGAACTATAATTATCATCTATAAATAATGTGTTTCAGAAATACTTCTGTGTTGCACCTTGTTTTACTGCATTATTTACTTATTTTACTTTAAGTTAGATTGTTAAGACGTAGTACATAATGCTTATGTTTTAAGACTGTAAAAGATCGCATATATAGTTTGCCGCGTCACGTGAATATTGACTTATTTAGAGGCAGAATTTAAACTCGAAATATTGCGTCTGTTGTGTGCGTCAAGCTGATATCTATGCCATCCTGTTATGAGCCATTGTGTTAAATGGATTGACGCGAGATGATAATATACGGACGACTGCGCTTCATTTCGGTAAGACACAATAGCGGTAGAAGTTTGGCATAATGTATTACTTTGGAACGTTGGAGCAGATATGAGGTACTATACAGCCCCCTCAACCAATAGCGGAGTGAATGTGTTCTGATGGCGTAGGCATCATTAGAGCTTAATTTTAACTCCGACTACAGTCTCAAAATACCTAAAACAACCATTCATAAGGAAAAATAAACATTTCAACTTAAATTAAATTTCCCGTAAGAAATACTTCCTGACTTGGTTTTAACGGACTTTAATTTTGTAATTTCGTTAGGCAACAGGCCGAAAGATTATTATTTTGCTTTACGTGCCCCTATATATTGTAACACCACTAACATGTCGTTCCATGCTTTAGAGATTACAATGAATGAAAATTAATTGTTTTCTCGTCATGTTTAAAGGAAAACTTATGATGCCTCTTATTATATATTATTGACAATGCGTCTTTAATACTCTATATAGGTATTGTCAGCCTGTAATGTATTTTAGTGTTGTCAATGGACACGAATTAAGCCTTTTATGTTTCCTAAATCAATTAAACAATGTTCTTATCAGCAGAAATAATATGAACCATAAATCAAATTCCATGAAAAATGTAATGATAATGAAAATTTTAGAGTGTATATGTTGGAAGGAGAAAAGGTCCACTCTTGTAGGACTAACCCTGGTTTAACCCCGCGTCTAAAGTTAGACTCCCTTTCAGAATACCAGCCACTGTGTTTTAGCGTTGTCTAATGGCGACATCATATTTTTTCTCATAAAATCAATAAAACACATTTATCAGTTGTCATTACATTATATAACATGATATAACCTCTTGAGTAAGCAATAAACATGCACCTTCTATGTGTCTGGATGCACTTTAAGCTTTTATTACCATGTTTCTGATTGGATGATTACATCATATAACCCTACCAATAACCAGTCAAATTTGCCGACACTGCCTTGGGTTAAACTTGTGATGAGATTTCGAATTTAACCATTAGCGGTAATTAGCCTAGCACATTATATGATGGCATGCCATCATTATCATGTTCATGTTGTGAGTGGTAAAAAGCATCACTGAATGATTTATACGTACAGTACAAACGACTGATATTTATATTAACTCAAAAATTCCAAGGAAACGCTGTATTTTTGTGAGGTTAGTACACGTTAAAGATCACGCATGTATGTAATTAGTCGCATCTTTTCAAAAGTGAAGCCCCGGGAGTTAAGCGAATGATTTTAGCTGAGGAACTTGCATATAAAAACGCGTTGACCTAATACAGGTACAACAATAAATAATTTTTTTAAAAATTCTTTAAATCTCACCCGAAGAAACCGGAGACTTAACGACCCTATTATATTTTAGAGAAGAAATGTAACACGCATACGCCCCTTACAAACTCTTATTCATATGGACAAACATACATAGCCACACTACGCCCCTTCCGAACCACAAACTCTCCCAACCACCCACCAATCGTCACAACACACACGCACTCGCACACACAGGCACTCTCGCACACACACGCACACACCCACACACACACACACACGCACAAACACACACACACACACACATACTTACTTTGGCACAAATAAACATGCACACTCAACCTCAGAAGTTCTCGTACACAGACACGTGTACAACAACACGCTCCCTCTCGCACACACAAGCACCCACGAATACACCAATACGCTAACACACACACACACACACATGCACACACACACATCATCATCTAAAGTTTGAAGGACACCAAAAAAACTGCATCCTTATCGCTGTTTTGTTTTCAGAAGTATAGAGAAAGCAAATAAACACACTAAAGACGCGCTCTCGCGATCGGACACACGCACACACACACGCGCACATACAAACACGTAGGCACTCACACTCGTGCACACACATACTTACGCTTATACATCTGCGAGCGCGAACGCACACACGCACCCACCCACTCATTAACTTGTATTATCGTGCACGCGGTAGTTTTTGACCACTACCCATGCTCCAGGAGCAGGTCTCCTTCACTGACCTCAAAGGGCAGCTATTGGTTTTTCTTATCTGTTTTGGACTTAGAATTTTTCCCTCTAATCTGAAAAAAATAATGAAAATTTTATATATTGTAAAAGAAGCAGTAGTGAGATTCGAACCAGAGACCACTGCATCATGAGGTCAGCTACCTAACCACTACACCAGCGAGGATTGGTGTACCAGATTGGCAATTCTAATCCTTGATAACATTTACGGAATAAATTGCTACTGCTATTGTGGTCAGCACTCAATATAATGAATAGCTCCGCTCTGGAACGGTTGCCACAATCTCACACTTGCTATTAGCGTCTATACCTTCGACGAAAAGCAAACACGGAATACTCCCATTTAGTACAAAAGAAATGATTTTGTGTTTGGTCTTTTTAGAGTATACAATTACACACATGCACAAACACAATCACACAACACTCGCGCACGCACACGTACACACGCGGGCGATCGCACACACACACACACACACCATCGTGCGCGAGCACACACACACACACACACCACACACACACACACACCACACACACACACACACACACACACCACCCCCAACACACACACACACACACCCCAACACACACACACTCCACACACTATGTGATTCCACGGATGCAGATCAAAGTATTAAGCGATCTGGACGGGGTTGATGAATTAGTTTAATATCGCCTTGACGTTGATTTCTTTTTTCATCGTGTGGACATTTACGATCACCTTCGCACTAATCGCTGACTGTAAAGTTGTTGTTGACATATTAACTTTCTTTCATTATCCGACTGCACTGTTTGGAATATAGCAGCGATCAGCACATGCATTAGTGATACACGTTATTGATAGATGAAAACAAAGGAAGTCTGGTTAAGTCGTAGACTATCCCTCAAGTATTTACAGGATTTTGTTTAATACCTAGGGACTCTTGATTTAATGATAATAAGACTCCAGCAGCATACCAGTACATAGATGCCTGCTTGGTAGACATCGACGGTAACATAATCTTTAATTTGAAAATAAAATAGCATCGTAGGAAATTAATTTGACATTCAAAAATTATTTGCAGGGAAACGTTTGGACATACACACACATACACATCTTTACACACACACACACACACACCTAAACACACACACACACACCTAAAGTCACACACCCACATTCGCGCACACTCTCGTGCTCTCGCACACACACACACAGATACATGCGAACACACATACGCAAGAACAAAAACAAACAAACACACACAAAACCACACACCACACACACACACACCCCAACACACACACACACACCTAAAGTCACACACCCACATTCGCGCACACTCTCGTGCTCTCGCACACACACACACACACCCCAACACACACACACACACACACACACACACACACCCCAACACACACACACACACACCATACCCCACACACTTACACCGCGCACGTACCCATACCTTAAAGGGATTAGCAGCGATTTTCTAATCCGAAACATCGAAAAAATCATCAAAATTCATGTTTTACATTTTGTTACTGCCATGGATATGCGAACATAACCTGCAAGTGGTTGGCTCGAAATCCGTGTAATAAAGACAAGGCAGTACTTTTCATCTGATTCTGTAATGTGCGTATCAAAATTCCAACTTGAGATCAAAAAAGCCTTTCCCGGTGAATATCACAGATTTTCGGCCTGATATTGTGCACCATGATCAATACAGTTTGACTTCAAACACAAGCATTATTTATCTTTGTTTATTCTGTACTGGTGTAAACCACAATCAGCTGTTTAGTGTAGATCTTGAGACGCCGTCGCTGTATGTCTATTTGCGGGTGACGGTATGACAAATTTCCTCAAATACTTCATTTTTTCACTATCTGGTGGTTTGTTTCTACATTAAGTAGTTATGTGGAATTGTACACACTTATCCCTGATTTATAAGTTAAAAAATGCATTTCAACATTTTTTTTTATTCTCTCGCATTATCGCTGCTAATCCCTTTAAAGGGGTTTAGCAATGGAATCACATATCCTCTTAATTGCACATATTGAGGTTTATATGTATTTTACTTATTAAATGATTACCAAAATGTTATAAACAAATGTCCAGAAATGTCAAAAAAAGGCCTTTTTATATCATCACTTTTGACACAATTGCTCGACTTGCTGAAAACGGGCAGAGGAGATCGGTCCGTGAGTGTATTCTTTCGTGACGTAACAGTACTAACTCCTTTGCGCTTCCGAGTTTATCGGCTGTACATTCCCGAGGTATTTATACCCGCATAAAGGAGTCACCTGCAGAATTAGCTGAAATTTTCAGGTGAACCAAGTGCATGTATTGTGTTCTTCACATGCTTAGATGATCTGGAGGACAAACAAAAGTCCATTCAATAGATTTGCCTTTCGTGAAAGGGCCCTATACAATGGAGTGGTGATACAACAATAACTGTATAGACCAGTTAACAGCAATGTTTGTAAACATGTTAGGGCCTGGTATCTTGAAATAGGTCGGCCTGACTGTTACACACTGGGCAATTGTATCTGTTAGAGTTTTAATACTATGGGCCATAACGATTCGCAGAAATGGATTCGCAGGCAACAAAAGAATTGACATATGATAATAACTGGTCTATATTAGACGGTATACCAAACACAATAGAATTCCAGAGACACGTGTTTAACAGAAGCGCTGTCTAGGGTATCTGTTTTAGGGACATGTCATCCCATGCGCGCAACTTTTAATACACGAGCTCACCTAATTGGCTTTATTCTGTACTCTGTTATGGCGTTTGTTATAGCCACATTTCAATTGGAACACATTAAATGACCAGCGCTTAAGCTCCTGCTTGGGCTCTGTTGGCAGTGTTGCTAGCACAAGTTGTCTTACCTCTGTTACATCATCGGCCGAGTTATCAGGGTCGTTGCTTTTTTCAAAAGCGTTTTTTTTTGCCATACCATTGGGCGGCTTTTGTTTTGCACTATTGACGCGTACTCCTTTCAATTTGTTTGATTGAAACCTGCACCATTATTGGTTTTCTTGATTTTTTTTTGCTTTATTTTGGTATGCAACATATGCAAACTTGGGATTCCATTGCTAAATCCTTTTAACACCCACACGGACTGACGTGTATGGAACGATAGTTGTCCAAAAATTCGATAAACCTAGTTTATTGCCGATAAACTAGGTATTTCGCCGATTATCATGGAATATAGAATTGATAAACCTAGTTTATCAACCAAAATTTGATAAACTTGAACGGATTGAAGAGCTAGGTTTATCAACTCGAAAAACTAGGTTTATCAAAAAAACATGATATCGGTCGATATTGAGGGTATTGAAAAAAAACAACAGTATATAAAATTTATAATTCTGGTTTATCGAGTTGAGAATCTACGATTCTTAAATTGAAATCTATGTTTATCAAAACCCTACGATATCAGTTCATATTCTAGGTTTTGATAAACTAGGGTTCTCAAATTTGATAATCCTAGCGAATGGAAGAGATAGGTTTATGAAATCGAATAAAATAACACGATATCGGTCAATTTTGAGGGTTTAAAAACCAGTTTATCTAATTTGATAATTATGGTTTATGATGAGAAGCTACGATTATCAAATTGAAAAACTAGGTTTATCAAAAACCCACGATATTGGTTGATATTCTAGGGTCTGATAAACCAGGATTATCAAATTCGATAATCTTAATTTAAAATATAGGTTTTTCAAATAAAAAACGGGTTTGTCAAAAAATGATATCTGTCGATAAACCAGGATAATCAAATCGAAAAACTAGGTTTATCAAATTCGATAAACCAGGATAATAAATCGAAAAACTAGGTTTATGAGATTCGATATACCAGGATAATGAAATGGAATTCGATAAATCAGGATGATCAAATCGAAAAACTAGGTTTGTCAAATTGATCACATTACTTAGTGTCACATGTCGTGTGCTGTATAACATTTTGATTCGAGGTTTTGACAAACCTAGATTATCAGATTTGATAATCGAATTTGATAAGGCAAGACAATCGAAATTGATTAACCCAGTTTATTGAACTTGATAAACCTAGATTATCGAATTCGATTACCCCAGTTAATCGTCTTTGAAAAACCTACTTTATCGAATTGAAAATCTAGGTTTATCAAATCGAAAAATCAGGTTTATCAAAAAACGTGATATCGGTCGATATTCAGGGTTGTGATAACCCATGATTATCAAATTGGATAATCCTGGTTTATCAAATTGAAAAATTTAAGATTATCGTATCTAAATGCCAGGTTATCAAAAACCTGTGATATCGGTTGGTATTCAGGGTTCTGATAAACCAGGATTATCAAATTTGATCCCGTTTTATTAAATTGAAAATCTAGGTTTATCAAATCGAAAAAACGAGGTTTATCAAAAAACCCGCAATATCGTTCGAAAATATTGGTTTATCACTCAATAGGTTTTGATAAACCTGGATTGTCAGATTTGATAAACCTATTTTTTTATTTGATAAACTAAGATTATCGAATTTGATAATCCTGGTTTATCAGACCCTAGAATATCAACCGATATCGTGGGTTTTTGATAAACCTAGTTTTTCAATTTGGTAATCGTAGATTCTCATCTCGATAAACCAGAATTATCAAATTTGATAAACTGCTTTTGAAACCCTCAACATTGACCGATATCGTGAATTAGGCGGTCAGCGCCCTCCGCACATCCAGCCTCACCCGGATTGGGAGGTTTCTGGGCACGCCCTTGGGTGGTTGGTGTGTATCTCTGTGTGTGTGTGTGTGTGTGTGTGTGCGTAACTGTGTGTGCGTACCTATGATCGCGCGCGAGTCTGTGTGATCGTGAGCTAAATCATCGCGCATGTAGGCCTACTTGCGAGAAAATGTTTGTCTTTCGCTTTCTGTCTGATGAAGTTCCTGTTTGCCTGTTTTATTATTTCCTTGTTGCCACACACAAACACACACGTACATTCACACTCTCGCGCACACACATTTTTTCTTGCACACAGCTTAACATTATGTCTGCGCAGCATACATATATTCGTTCGCACACTCAGACGCCGGTGCTCGCACACCTACGAGTCTACTATTACCCACTTTTAGGACTTCCACACAAGTTTCACTAACTGCTACACTTATACACTGACCTTTCTACAGCTGAAACTTGCTCACGAAATCTCCCCTCTCTCTCTCTTTCTTGAAGAACAGTTCACATCACAGTTCACTATCTGGTGATAACGTTCTGGACTAGTCCATGTAGGGTGAAGATATTTAAAGTGCAGGCAATTGATATACACCAATCCTATTGCAAATTTTTAGCACCTCAATGGTAGCCATAGCTGCACAAATGAACTTCTTTAAAATATTATTATTATATCATATTGAAAAGCGCGCCACTGCTTAATATAATTAATCTTGGTTGGGTCATTTGTATAGTGCTATTCCAAAGCACAGAAAGCTTGGCCTTAGATCAAAGTCCATATTAGCGAAAATGACAGTGGTTTAGTTCTGACATCGCTTTAGTCCTATTGACGCTGCTAATATGCACAAGGCAAAGCACACTTATTCAAAACATTTCCCATCCATGACATCGTTCCATTATACCGTTTTGCTAGTTCCGATATTCCGTGTTCTTCATTCAATTCACATGGGCTATCGGAACCTCTTGTCACAGCGCATTGCTCGTTTCCGGCTTTCCCCTGATTGTACATGTAATTGGTTGGGATAGATCACACGACATGCATTTATGCAGGATGTGACGTCGCAATCAGCACGTCGTGGTTGCCTCGCTTTGTTGGTGGTTTGAAGATTCTTAGCGGTGCCCAGCGGCAAACCTGGACTCCTTTATAAATATTGTTGAGTGTCCGGTAAAGTTTGTTCGTGAGCTGGGGGAGATCGCGCTTGAAATCAAACAAATGTACAGATTATGCACGGACTTTGAATTGTATGTACTCAAACGTGGTAGAGACGAACAAACACTTTAGAACAGTTTTTGGTAGACATTTCATATAGAAGTCCCATGGATGCAAATGAGGTATTACAATTGATTCCGTCATGCGCTTTGTGATGTTGTGCAGTAAAACTTGACGGAATGAATGGCAATACCCCATTTGCATCCATGGGACTTCTATATGAAACGTCTACCCAGTTTTTAGGTGGATGACCCCGGTATGGTATGATCAATTCTGAACATCACTTATCTGGTCGGATTTGTCTATTTGCTCTTTGCATGGCCCGTCATTTTGCAGGTAGAGCCGGGTGTAGCCATTTAATGACCCCATGTCACTAGTGACCGTGATGAATTTAGCAGCCTGCACGGAATAAAGTGCAGCATCACCTGCATTTTATTCCGTTAAGGCTGCTGATTTCATCAGGGTCACTAGTGACATATGGTCACTAAATGGCCACACCCGATAGGGGCTCGAAATGGCATTGGAATAAATGACTGTGTTACACAACAGTGCATTTACCCTTTTCCAAGGTCTTTGGTTTTTGTTTTTGTAGAGAGAATCGAACATGATCGAACTGTTATGTAAATAGGCCCATTCATATTGCGGCAGTTCAAGACTCTCCCTGCAAATGTGGAAACCTTTCAAAGAGCGAATTAACTGTCGTGTGCGTTGAAAAGTTTGGTCGGGAGTTTGGTATTGACTGAATGGACTGCGCAGCGAGCTTGAAGCTGGACAAAGAGGTACAGTCAATAACGTGGTTAAAGGTGGGTGACCCGAGCAAGGTCCGATTTTTTTCGATTGATAGGCCTAATTAAAAACATATCACCAAAAACATCTGATTACAAATTCTGAGTTAAATCGGTCCAAAATGTGCACTAAATTGCAAAAATGTGCACTAAATTGACCATAGGACAGCGTGTGAATAATAAATGTGGTATACCACATTTGGAAACGTTTTTGTTCATAACATCGATCAGGTCACCACCTTTGAGGGAGCCCGTTCCATAATCCTGATGAACGCAACTCTCACGAGTTTTTCTATCAGACTAAAACACCTTAACGTACGCACACGAATATTGCTCAGGTAACGTGCTTTGATATTTCATAGTTGACGATTCAGAACTGTTTTTATTCATCATGTTCATGTTGAAGGCTCAAGTTTGGTTGTACGAATGTTGGTCGGCTCACTTTCGGACTTCATCTGCAAAAGTCGGAGGCAAATATGAAAAAAAGCCTCGATTGGCACAGTTCAGTAACACCCCGCATTCACTAGTAGCTCACTGAACTGTGTCATTGTGGATCAAAATAAAGGTGAAAATAGAATTCGGTTTAATATACAAGTCTCATCCCTGAGATGTGAATCGGATGTTTTGAATTTTCTGCACATACTATCACATCATCTCTATTTATATATAACGGAGAATTAGTTAGAATCACGCACAAATACATATACTAGTACAAACACCCGTGGGCACACACAACACACAGACAATACACATACTTCAAAAATCCACACCCACACACCCACTTTCCCTCTCTCGCTCTCTCTCACACACCCCACACCCACTCACACACACCCCATACACACACCACCCACACCACACACGCACACCCAAACACACACAGACGCACACAGGCACACACACGCATCAACACACGCGCGCGCGCACACACAATCACACTCACACATACACCATACACGCACAAATACACGCGCGAGCATGCACAACGCACACACCACAGGTTATATGCAAATACCTCACTACTGCATATACACACGCGCACCACACGCGACACAAGCACACACACACACTACACAGTTTACACACGAATACACTAGTAAGTGCACACACACACACACACACACCTAAATACACACCAACACACACTGACACATTCGTCGAACCAATGTACACACACGCACATGCACGCACACACACACACACACACACACACACACACACACACACACACACACAAACTATTTAAAGGTTAAAATTAACGCATTTGCAACCTTGCAAATTTCCTCAATTGGGGAAATTACATACGGTAGGGGGACTGGAGGATTTGAGGGGAATACGAAAAAAATGTAAGCGAAAGGGGAATATTAAAACTTTTTAAACATTTAAAAGTTTAAAATTACATGTAGAATATTTTGAATTTGTCCAATTTCATAAAATCAGGGGAATGTGATTTTTTTTAGACAGAAGCGAAGACCCTCCACACCGCCCTCGGCGTAAATAATAACCGCCCCTTACGTCGTCTGCCCTCTATGTTGAAATTTAACGTCAAGGAAAGTCTGAAGTTGAAGTTGTTCAAATAATAGATAACAAAACAGCTAATTAGACACAAAATCGCCAATATATCACCTATTTTGTATTGATTGAGCGAGTGTGGCCATGTTCAATCGTGTCATAGCTGTTCATCGGCCGATTCTCTCCGCGTTTTTCTTTTACTGCCACATACTATATAATTCATACACGTGAGGTTACGTGCACTTCAATTTGTTTTTGTAATGTTCATTTTTACAAGATTTCAAGTGTTGCCTAGTTTGTTTGTCCCTTTTTCTTTTTCTCTCTTTCATCCTCTGTTTTGCTTTCCTTTTAACTCATTCTCTCTTTCGTCCTCTTTCGCTCTCTTTTATTCCCACTCTTCTAATACAAATGAAATATAAACTCTCTCACATACACACACCACCCATGCGTTATATCCCCTGCAATTGCCTCAGTGGCAGTGGCAATGATTTGACAGCCTATAATTGAAAAAAAAAAAAAAAACTTTTTTTCAACTGGTGTCCGTTAAAACTTTGTTAAACTATATTAATCACGTAATCAGTGATATTTGGCTTGGCTTTGACTTGAAACAGAGCTTTAAGCTAACAAACCAGGGTTGGTAGAAGATCGATAGAATGATATCATCTATAGGTGTTAGGTCCGACAGGTTTTCTATCGCTTTCCTGGGGGTAGCATCAATTGGTTAGCTTAACTGGTAAGAGCGCCGTGCTAGTAATACGGAGGTTGCCGGTTTGAGTTCGGCCAAGCGAATATGGATTTTTTCAACACTTGCGTGCACTTGTCATCCTTAACTACCTGGAGAACTGAGTAGTTAAAATTTCAAAACAAGTACGAATCGTATATGTAAATTACCGTTCTGATGATATCCGCTAGGAAAGCGATGGACACCTTTCGGACATAACACCTATAAATGATCCTCTACCAAACCTGGCTTGTTAGTTTAATTGGTAAGAGCGCCGCGCTAGTAATACGGAGGTTGCCGGTTTGAGTTCGGCCAAGCGAATATGGATTTTTTCAACACTTGGGTGCGCTGGCCATCTCCAGGGAAAGATGAATAAATATTCAATAAAATGCATTATTGATAATATTTGTTTTGCTGAAAAACCCAATTTTTGAAGATGTTCAAATTAATGTTTTAATGAGGATCCACCCACACACCCACTACAGACCCACACACAAAAAAAAGAGACCCCACCCCCCATACTACGCACACACGGAGGCATGTACTTGTGTGGCATTTTGCTTGTGTGACTTTTGTAAAACCACTAAAATGCTTTCTATATCCCGTGAAAGACCTTTCTTCTGTGGCAAGACACACATAAGCACAAGCACACCCACACACGCACCCACACGCACCCATACACCCACCTACACACACACACCCACCCACCCACACACGCTCGCGCGCGCACGCACGCACGCACACATACACACCCCCCCACACACACACACAATGTGTTACTCTCCGACGATTACTCTCACTCCGACGGTTGTTCGCTGTTCAAAAACGTAACAATTGTTTTTCTTTGTTTAGCTGTCTCCAATAGTTTCTCCGCCGTTGTGCAGAAATCAAGTATGTCAGGAGCCAGCAAAGACACAGCTTATTGCACTGATGATGCACTGAGCCTTTTGGACTGCCCTTTGCTACCTTCGTGCACAAATGACTACGGCGAAGAGGTACCGCGTAATCTACTTTACGCATACGCAAAAAAGACACACCAGTGGCTTTGGCCTTAGTGCTTAATTAATGCGTTTGTTTGTACTTGTCTGGTGTTGAAAAAAACATGTGCACTTGGCTGCATTGATTTTTCCCTGGAGATGTCCAGCGCACGCAAGTGTTAAAAAAAAACATATGCGCTTGGCCGGACTCAAACCGGCAACCTCCGTGTTTAATACTAGCACGTCGCTCTTGCCAATTAAGTTGACCCTTTCCCAGGAAATGGCCGGTGCACGCAAGTGTTGAAAAATTATGTGCAATTGGCTGCATTCGAACCGGCAGCCTCCGTATTACTAGCACGGCGATCTTGCCAATTGAGCTAACAAGCCAGGGTTGGTAGAGGAGTGATAGATTTTGATCTATAGGTATTAAGTCCAGGGGGGGGGGGGTGGACATGCCAACCTAACAGCAACAGCAAATTCAAAAAACGGCATCAACTTCCGGGTGCTAGTCTGTTTCAAGACTTAACGGTAGGAGGGCGCTCTTACGCATATCGAACGGTCATACACAGACTTGACTAAAGACTAGGCCTGGTCACGAATATTTAAATCTAAATGACCGTTATTGGAAATTACACTATTTTGCCGCGGGGTTAATCCACTAACCCCGACGGATTTTGAAGTCAATATTTTTTTCTTAATTTTTCATGATATTACTAAGATCTTTTGAACAAAGGTTTAAGAGATGATTTTTCAATGTCACTGGGACCGAGACTGCCATAGTAAATGCACGTAGCAGTTCCCCAAATTACCGTTTGGAAATCCCCAATGCCCAAATCGAGCAGATCGTGTCCTACCCCCCCCCCCCCCCCCCCCCCTGTATTAAGTCCGAGAGGTGCCCATCGCTTTCCTAGCGGATAGCATCAGAACGGCATATTTTACATATAAAAAAATTCACATTGGTTTGAAATTTTAACTACTTAGAACTCCAGGCAGACAAAGATTTTTATTAAGCTTTATCCTGGAAATGGGTAGCGCACGCAAGTGTTAAAAAAATGTGAGTTTGGCCGGATTCGAGCCGGCAACCTCCGTATTACTAGCACGGCGCTCTTGCCAATTGAGCTAATAAAGCCAGGATTGGCAGATGTTTGTTAGCTCAATTGGCAAGAGCGCCATGCTAGTAATATGGAGGTTGCCGGTTTGAATCAGGTATCAGTCTAGATTGTTGATTGAATATTAATTGACGAGTGTCATGGGAACCTACGCGCGTATATGTCAGGTGCTGAATTCTGCACGTTTCGTGTAGTGCTGATATTTAGTTGTATTCAATAATCGAATATGATACCTGTAATAATATGTACCATAACTCATTATTCATTATACTGTTATGACCTTGGAAGATAAAATGAATAATTTCTGCGAAACTTGGTATTTCGGCTTGTGTTGGGGGCAAGCACTACCCATTCTATAAGGTCATAAAATTTCCATATTAGCACATTTTGACATTTGTGTTTTTGGATAATACACACATTTTAAGGTTATCATTCATAAAAACAAGACCTTCAGCTTACGATATTCTTTCGAGCTTGTTGCTATATTCTAATAAAGTTTTCAATTTAAAAATCAGTAATGCTAGTCCTGTTGTCTTCTTCTCTTTAGAAGCATTTATATTCCGAAGGACAGAAATTTTATGAAGTTGATGGATACAAATAAATGTTGATATAGAACAAAATTCAGATGATTTTAATACCAAGGCTACAACGTTTAGATTGTATATCAAATTATTACGAAGAGTTGTTTGTTAGTCACAAGTTCATTTACTAAGTCCTGACAAACATCTTATATTTGTGGTCAGACAAAATTATGGAGATTATATTATAATTTTTTTCAGAAGGTCGACCGTTCTTTGGATTTGGCACTATTTGGGGAATTTGATCACATTTCTTTTCTACTTAAAATGCAAGGCGGGAGCCGATAGATATTTATCAGAACAGTGTTGATAACAAATAAGAGTACTTTGACAGCATGGAATGTCAATTTAAAAACACTAGAAACGTCGTATGTGCTGTTGTGTTTCACGTCATTCGTGTTATTTCCGCTCTGACGCTTTGATGTCAAACTCGGAGATTTCATTAAATGTTTGGCGGATTATACGATGTTGCTCTTTTAAAGGAACACTCGCTTAGAAACAATTTCAATACGAGCGCAATGCAAAATGCTTTGGTGATGAAGAGGTTAATCACCGCACACATGATAATTACGTCATAACACATATAGGAGCACATAAATCAGTTTTTGACATTTTGACAGAATGACTCAACCGATGGTAAGCAAATTAATAAAGGACATTGTCCTTTCCGAAAAAGGTTCATCTTAAATCAACTTTACAAAATAGAGTCGTAATAATTTCTTTATAGCTGTACCTGTAGTAATTAAATTGATGCGAACCTTGTTAACAATTCAAATGGTATTGGGAATAAGTTTGAAAGTATATAATGTCTGGCGATTGTAATTTTAAAAATATATTTTAATGGTTACAATTGTTTAATTACCTCCGTAGCAATATTGTACAATCTATTGCGATTTGATATGAGCATAATATTAATTAGTATAATATGAAAGAAATATAATTACGAACTTAATAAAAAAAGAGTAATTTCTGTAATCTTTGTCGATAAACTGTTCAACACCATTTACAATGTATGGCATGCTGTTTTGCGTCTTTAGTAATATACTCCCACACTCAAGATAGTTATTTTGGCAAATTCCTTTGACAATCAGCATTGCATAACTAATTAACTAAGTGTTTGCTGTTTTACTGTTTTTGTCCATGTTGGCCGTACAAAAAAAAAAAATCGATCCAATGAATTCTTGGTATAGGAATAAGTTTGTTTCAAAGTCCCGTCAAAGTTCTGAAACACTAACGCAACGCATTCACAAACGTTCCTGCATGTCTTTCTCGTATATGTTGTGTCCACTTTTAAGAAAAGGAAAGTACCACTTATTTTATTTGGCCTAGATCGCTGTCAATACATAAATATCTCGAATACTTTTAAAGTTATTTATATAATATATGCGCTTGTTACTACTTTCTTGTTAACATATTACTTGGTATGGTACCGAAATTAAGGTTAACAAAAACGTGAAATCGCCAGAAATGTTATTTAACTCTTCATAGGATTCAATAGAAATAATAAAATAACAATCAAAGGCGGATCCCAGAAACACATCACAAGGGGTCTGGAAATATTATCTGCTTAAGTGGAATGGGCGTAGCGTACCGGAGGATGCGCCCCCGTACCTATATCAGCTACTTATAACGGATCCTTTACACATCGCCATTTAAATAGAATAGTGAACACAATGTAACTAAAATAATATAATTTACAATTAAGGAAATACGTAAATCAAGTAATATGTTTAAACGAGTAGCACCAAATAGCCGTATGCAATCTGTTGGGTAGATCACCGAGAAAGTATTTAGCATAAAACTGCAGTCAAAATAATGTCCAAAGCTTTATATTTCCTCAAATGAAATGGTATAACATCTACAATAAACTATTTATACTACATTATTGCTCCGTTGTCTATTATCAAAGGCAGTATTTAACTGTCTTTTTGCGAAGAATACCTCCTTGATGTTGCTACAATATACAAGCATAACATAAGATATCGGAGTGTCATATACCTTCCTCTAAGAGCTACAATGAATAAATTAGGGTCTTACAGTTTATATCTACATTTATAATGATCATAATACTACTTTACATGCGATATTTCACAATATTTCAAAATTGGTCAATACATTTCTTCATTGGTAGGTAATACATTTGTATAGGTAAAGTTTCATAATGTATAAAAGGATATGTACAACATGTTATAAAATCAGAGATGCGCTACTTATACATACATTTTTACATCACATACGCTAACATTTCTTCAACTGCAAAGAAAGAAAACATAAATGAGTTTGTTACATTTACACTGTAAACGTATCCCAGATTTTTTAGAAAATAGAAATGTAATCCCTACACTGCTTGCTGCAGGTACTTATAATAGACCTATTAAGAATGGTTGTGCTTTTTCGTTCATGTAAAATGCGTGTGTTTTCTCATCGTTTCGAAAGTAAGACGGAGCCGCCATCTTTGTAGGTCTATAAAAGTGAAGGAAAATCACAATTATCTACACGTGAAAGGAAGCATATTTAGATGTAGCTAAATTTTATACATGTCCATACCCCCTCTCCCAACCAGACCAGGATATGTCAATGGAGATTATCAATGGGGATGATCAATGGAGATTATCAATGGCGATTATCAATGGAGATTATCAATGGCGATTATCGATGGAGATTTTGGTGTCGGTGGAATCCTTACAAATAAAGCCTTTTCAATCAGTTGCCATTGAATTGTACTTAATACTTATATATTTGAAAATAACTGATAAACATAAACCTAATAGTAATCGTTGATTAATCAACCACTCTAACTTTAAGGACCTTTGCCCAATAAAGCGGCAATGAAAATAGCAAAATCACAGAACTGATCGTTTTCAAGAAAATATTATCTCCAGTAATTTGTTCCTGGTTTGGTGGAAGGGTTGTCATTGTGCTTCTTAGTGTTTGTAATCATATCTGAAAATGTTCGGATTTGTCTAGCAATTTTTTTTTCTTTTTTTTAATATGAAGTAAAAATATAATCTGCCCGTTACAGTCAGAGACAAAGAAAATCTTGACGCTGCTAGGCGTACTCTTAACCAACTCTAAGGATTAGTCACATATAACTAGGGCGAATCTATGGATTACATTTACCTTTATTAAACTATGCGCAAAGCTGTGTTCTTTTGCAGATCATCGTTAAGCAATAGCCGCAATTAATACTGCTGTTTCTACTACAGGTTAGACAACATTTGTCTACTGTCTCTGACTGACCATAGTCAAAATGTCTAAAGGAAGGTCAATACAGGGTTTAAAAAAAATGGTGCAAGGCAAAAGCGCCCTCGTTGGAGGCGAAACAATAAAATAGTGACGTAATATTTACATCATTATCATAAATTAAGTCTTGGCTTTTGAATATCGTTTACAGCATGATGTAAATATCATGTCACTACTTTATTTTTTTCACCTCTCCTCTAACGAGGGTGTTTAGCCTTGCAACATTTTTTGTGGACACCCTATATATATATATATAGATATATATATATATATATATATATATATATATATATATATATATATATATATATATATATATATATATTATATATATATAAATATTATTATATATTGTTGGAAAATGATAAGACAACATCATCATGGATTTATGGATTTTGAGATTGAGATGATTTCCCCGAATTCTCCACACACAAGATATGCTTAACACACTGCATATGTTCACCAACAGCATACACTCTAATATCAGAAGTTATAAATTTGGATATTTAAATCAAACTGTTTAACATTGATTAAAAATTCAAACAGTTTAGACCCCAAACCACGCTGTTGAAAGTAATTTTCCTGGCCTAAACCATTATGTTTATTTCAGGTCTTTAAACAAGCTCTTGCTTTAATGAAATAGCGGCATTTTAAAATATTTGGTCTACAATTTATTCATTTGGGTTTACAAAATACCGGCATGTGTGTAGTTATGTGTACGTTTTTACACTCTATGGTCACGAAATTTGCTGGAATATCAATTCAATGGTTTGAACTCTACATACGTTTATAGCCTACAGTATAATGTCAGGCTAACATTCAGAGTTTGAGTTTCTCGAACTCTGGCAAGCCAATTACAGATGCCGCCTTCCCAGGCGTATATCGTATTGTGCACATCATGCTTACATTACGAATTCTATAACAACGAGAGCATCGTTGCAATAGGATAACGATTTGGACTTTTGACTACAACAGCTGATAAACAGCAAATAATTCGTGATCATGCACCGCCACGCCAAGTATACCAAATGGTCATTATGACGACGTATGGCACAAAATACAACCAACTCCCAGTATCCTTAACCTCACCATATGCAAAGCTCAATGTCTATGATACACCAGATCAATTTACCAATAATACATAATTAAGCCATTTTAAATTATTACTGATTAAAATCATTAAACATCAAATGTATTAGCTTTTAAAATCAATAAACATCAGATGTATTAGTTTTTTAAACAGTAATATTATAATGTTTAGGGTATAATTCCGTGGTGGTTTAACGCCTATAATGTGATTTAAACAACTATTTTCCTTAATCC
Source organism: Ophioderma brevispina (assembly GCA_023653785.1). Taxonomy (NCBI): domain Eukaryota; kingdom Metazoa; phylum Echinodermata; class Ophiuroidea; order Amphilepidida; family Ophiodermatidae; genus Ophioderma; species Ophioderma brevispina. The sequence continues at coordinate 37,780 of JAMKCH010021683.1, forward strand.
TTTAAAACATGTCAATGTTTAAAGCTTTGAAACTAGAAGGGAAGCTTATTATAGCAACGCCGGATTAAGAAAGTTTAAGATTGTTTAAAGATTTTGGAACTTGGGAATTAGAGTGTATGCTCTAACACACAGACGTGTGATTGCGTATTCAATCATAGTACCTTCATGTAGAACATTATGCTTTTGAAAATGCAATCAAAATTCTCGAACATTGATAAATTAGTGTTAGAGTTGGTGTTAACGCTCTATAGAGTAAGTTTATTTACTGTCTGGGTGGATTTAGTTTTCATTTTCTACTTATAGTATTTATATTCCGTTAACTTAAATACTGTGCCCAAGCTTTCTCACTGGATGAAATGATGTCCTCTGAAACCCTTCTGCTCCGAAGTAAATTCAGACAGTCTCTGTAACACAACTACATAGCAGCACTATCACCACCCTCGGCCAATATAAGTGGTGTGGCCGATGAAGTGTTTTACTCCCCGAATCGTTTTTTAAATCCCCGTATTTCGCAATACGGTGCGCCGCCAGCGACTGCCTCGGAGAGGCGATGTTTTCCCGACGGATCATGGGAAAAAGTCGAAATCCAGAGCCAGCGTAATACCAATTATTACACAAGAACACGTCGCTGATCATTTAGTTTGTCAATATAATGGTCCGTCGCGTGCGAATGCACACGAAAACGTGTATTTACAATAAATAAACCCTTTGCTTTCTTTCGATCACGCATATCTTTTGTTGAGCTGTATTTCAACATAATAATCACACTACTTGGAAGTTGACCCGTGATGTCGACCCTTGCGGTCAAAAATTGGACTGGCGAGACCAGCTGGCGGCACACCGTATTGCGAAATGCGAGAATTCGTTTTTTAAATGTGATTGAAATGCTTGGCCAAACTCGATCTTTCATATCAAAATTCATTCGGTAAGGGCATCAGAATGCAATATACATACATGAGGTATATAATGTATTGGAAACCTTTTTCCATCCTTTAATTGGTATATTTTTTGTTGAAATGGGGCAAAAACCTAATCTTACATTAGCTATATTTTGGTTCTTCTAAACGAGGAACTAAGTTGATATGGGTACTATTTAGACTAATGAAAACTACATTAATTAAATAAACATTAACGATTTGTAATATTGTCACCGGACCAATGGCGTTTTCTGATTGTACTATTTTGGAGAAGTGGAAATGTATTAAATTTCATATATATATTTTTGATATAATACAAAGGATTACTTTGGTTGCATGCTGTCTCATATTTACATATTTAATAGTACAAGTAAAAAAACAAAGAAGAAAGAAAGGGAAAAGTGTGTTGAGGGGGAAACTGAAATAATATAATTTTAGAACATAGTGTTTCATGTTTTTCTTCTTTTAGGGATAACGATAGGAATTTTGAAAGTTCCGTTTGTGGCTTATTTCCTTTTTCTGCTTTAGTTGTTTACGCGACGCCTGGTTGCAAAGTAAACATCGCTGTAGAAATAGCACTACTATAGAAAGAAGAGTGCGATAAACATGATAAAAGAAACGCGTGTACAGATTGAGGCGGCCAAAAAAAAAATATATAGTCTGATGTCGTATGCTGAGACAAAATGCTGAGAGTCGACCCTACTGTAAGGGTTATTTCCGAACGCTGAACAACGTCGTGTATGTTCATGGGACTACCCATGGCCGTTCCGCGCCAAATTATCAAAATCTGTTTGCGGTTTACAGAATGTGTTGCTGTGCGCATTTTGATTCCTTTTGTTGTTTTGCCAGGCTTGGCCGCCATAGTCTGCGATCAAAAGCTGCCCTCTACATCTCGAAGACGCCAGAGACGGTTAATCTTCATTGTTTTGTACTAGGGGGCGTGCTTCGGCCTATCACGACGATTGTTTTGCCATTATATCGTCCAAAACATAACTCTGTTCATTAAGTGAGATAGCGAGAGAGACGAGAGAGAGAGAGAGAGGAGGAAGAGAGAGACGAGAGAAAAAGAGAGAAAGAGATGAGAGAGAAAGAGAGATGATAGAGAGATGAGTGTGTGTGTGTGTGAGATAGAGAGGGTGCGAGAGAGGACTCTTAACTGAAGGTGTCGCAACCACTTTCATTAGCAGAGGCTTGTACTCACAAATTGCTAAAATCAGTACTACGTACACTGGTTTGGTGCATAAAAATGACCTTACGTTTTATCTCGTACCCGTTTTCCTTTCATTTATAACTCTGACTAGAGCAAAGCCATCCGCATAGTTCACGACTATTGGATAGTGTTCATGCACACATCACATGTTTATCCACATTTCATTGCTTAAAGCAACATATTTTATTTGATTTTTCCCCTCTTAGAAGTAAACAAAAGCTTTTAGACACGTCACGTTTCGATGAGCTGTAAGGACTGAAAATGAATAGTGCGAAAGGTAATAGTCACTGTTTTCGTTTCTTAGGTATCAAATCAAGCGTTTTTCTTTTCGAAAGGAAATTGCTACATAACCGGGGGTAAAGCTGTGCTTTTAAGATATAATTGTTGCTGATTAGAGGTGACGCTTGCATAGCCAATAACACACAGGGAAATGCTACATTTAAGATGTATTCAATTCACTACTGCTAAAACTGATGTTTAATCCAAGACCAAAATTGAAGTCGGTCTTCAGTTATTCCTTGATGTTTGCAAACTCCTGTTCCGTCTTAAAACTAAAACGTTGAAAACTTCATCAATGTAAAGGGTCCTCATTACAATGTAGAAAATAACCCTTTTACTGCACATCTCCAAAAGCGACGTCTTTGAATGGAAGTTACATCTCGTAGAACGCCATTATCTCCCCATGTGCGACAAGCAATTCGTGCGGTCTGTTGTTGATGAAAGATTATTTAGACGGTATTTTTCAACTAGTTATCCCGATTCACTAATTCACACAATCATATTCCGCTTTTCACTACGCGCCTTCCTCTGAGCCATCATGGCATAAGTTTTCTTCCCCATGTGGTTCACCAATGTGAAGAATTTGAAATACAAGTAACAAAAGGGCCAATACATTACCGATTAAATAGAGTACGAGGAACACTCTATCTAGAACTCTGGCTGTGACAACCCAAGCTCTTTCATTTTTCTTTTCTTCGGGCGTTTTGGGCGCTCCACCTCCGGGATTAGCTTGTCCGATATTGGCAAGGATTTCATTCACCCTTCTGAGTTCCAGCGCGATTGACTCTAATCTGTCCATGCTATTGTTTGGGGTGTAGTCCATGAGGTTTTTCTCGTTTGCATCTACATCTGTGGTTTCAAACGACGCCAATCCTGTTCCTCGCACGTCATTTGGAACTCGTTCGAATTCCATTTCACGAGATGATCGAAAGAATCCTCCGGATCTGCTCTTACTTTTATGGCGTTTGCGCGATGCTCCTGATTTGTTCATGTCTCCGGTTTTGACACGTACTAAGGGTGCAAGAATATGGATAACAAGAGTTCGCAGCCAAAGAGGGACTGGTTCGCCGCTATTGCTTCTCGTGAAGACCGACACTACAGTGACGTTCAGAACTAAAGACATGGACACCAAGATCATGGTGGCTGCAAAGTATTGTCCTAAAACAAACAAAAAACAAAGGAAATAAAATACGAAGTTAGTAAAACAGTGTGACGTATTAATACTGATTTTCCCCCTCAAATGTTCCTTTCCTCTTGAAAATATATAAATAAGGCTAATGAAGAACCTAAAGTATAAGATAAAAACCAATATGGAACAGGAAGCCTCTTGAGACGCTGTCTTTTCCCGAAGAAAATGACAGTAAATCGTCTTTGATTATGTCCAATATCCCCTTCATTACCAATCGTAATAGAACGGAGGCAATATGGAATCCCGAAAGATTTAGTCACCCTGCATCGGCAGTGAGTAAACAATGAAAAGTATTAGCAGGTTTTCCATTTGGACAAGGCTCTAGGCTATTATTTTCAACAAGTCTTAACAAGTAAATTAAACTACAAATCATAAATCATATCGCTCAACAGACTTTTAACAGTAACGGTTACTGCTGTCAATATAGAATACGCAAATAACAGGAAATTACAAGTTTTGGCATGGTATGATAGCCAACAAACAATTCTATGCAATTACCTTTGGGTATTTTTATGTAGGCTTACGAATAGTCATTTTCAGAATTAATATGTCACTGTCCATTTATCAAAATAATTTTACATCATTCAATTGTGCTCATTAATATTTACTATGAGAAAAAATCTTATATCAAAAATTAACCATATACACACACTGGCCACAAGTATTGCAACATGCAGAAAACGAAATTCATAATCACGTATTGATTTCAAATTATACCATGGATTCTTGGCCACACATTACGTAATATATTCCAAATTTGTGTTTTTCATACAGCTGGTATTCACCAGAATCGGAGAGGGTAAGAAACGTTCGAATTGATTCTCGTGTACCCTAAATATGGCGGATTAAAGGAACTGCGAACGAAAACTTGCCGATTGCACTCCAGAAGGAATACAGACACAAAAACAAAAGAAATGGCTTCAAAATAGCCACTTAGTGAATTGTGCGGGTTCAATAGGGTTTACTTAATTTTTTTACGGGAGAAAATCGGAGTGGTTGTGTGGACCGGAATTGAGATAAAGTCAATGGAAGACAGGGGTCTTATACAAAATCTAGAAATTCTGAGACATCCGAAATGCATTCGGATGATAAATTACGTGGTTTAGATAAATCATGTCTAATTACGCGTTCACATTGCATGACAAAACAGCACAGTACCAACGGTGCGGTCAAAAAGTTGTTTTCACGTTATCATGTGACCTCTTTCATGTCATTAAATTTCATGAGTCCAACGGTGATGGACGTGCTCCCATCTTCTATCGGCGTTATCTCATTTCCGGTCTCTACACCCACTCTGATTTTCGCTCTAAACATTTGCAGTAGACCCTGACAAAGCCGAATAATTCATTTAGCGACAATTTTGCAGCCATTTTTCTACGTTCTGTGCCTGTATTCCTTCTGGAGTACAATCGGCAAGTTATCATTAGCGTGCTCCTTTAACCCGCCATATTTAGGGAACATGGCAATCAAATCAAAGGTTTTTCGCACCCTGTGTTTTTGGGAAACATCATCTGTTTGAAAATCATAACTTTGACAATAATCACGTTAGGTGTAGTCAAGAACTCCTGGTACAATTATAAAATTAATTTTTGAATATAAATGTTTTTTCTGCATGTTGCAATACTTGTGGCCAGTGTGTGTAGTAGGTTTTACTTATTGTTGTTGCTTTAGTGGGAGTCATTACATTTTTCTCCTAGAATTGTGTAACTACAAGCTTAATTGCTACTAAAATGGATGCATCTTTTACAAAATAAACATTTTCTTAATAGTTAGGTAAAGCAATGCAGAGAAAACAAAATGAATGCAAACTGAATATTCAACGTCATTACTTTGTGCATGTTCAGTTGAGTAACAAACTTTTACAGTAAAGAACGATAACATGATTTCCAGTTGACATTTATATTTTAAAATATCATATCACTGCTGAGGTTTGATTCGCGAAACAAGAGGATAAATATTCATCTCTGACTTATTTCACCTGTCGGATGAGTAAGCTTCAGAACTCTTAATGTACACACTATTGCTGTAGTCATCAGAATGTTGGACTAGAATACTTGTGTGTTGAGAACTTATATATTGCTAGTTGTGTATAACATGTCTAATTTAACGACAAATATTTCACCCACAAAAAAGTGCATGCCGGTTTTGTATTTCATTACCGCCTATATCACAATCCTACTTATTCAAGGATTTGTCGTTTAGCCGCCTTGCATGACAGCTTTATCGAGAAATAAAGGTATTTTGAAGAGATGATTTACACGTCTTCTTGTGGTTATAATTTGTTTATAGTTATGTATATTAGATATGTTTTTGTATTACTTCTCGCAGTAGAAACCTATTGACATATATCCGTAAGGCATCGGTATACTGTGTTCTGTGCCACCGGCCCATCATTGTTGTTCAACTGTAGTAGCTTTCAGGTAATCCAGATAATGTATGTTGAACTCAGTCTTTACAGGTTCAAACGGGTTTAAGTGTTTTCTTCTATGATCCACATGACATTTAATAGGGAACCCATCCGCCGAATTTGCTGACGGTGATAACTAAGCATCAATTTACAAGCACTAGATGGTACACATATTTCTGCCCGTACCGTTTCTAAGACCAAAGAAACAGTCGTATTATGATGCGCAGGACAAAATAGAAAATAAATTTATTAAATGCATAAATTCAAAGGGGATGAATTCAGTATTCTGCCACCACATTGAGGCTGCCGAATTCATAGGGTGGTGGCACAATACTAAATTCTTTCCTTTCAAAGTTATAAATGAGTGTTATTTATTATTATATTATTAAAATTAATACAAAAACAATGAAAATATAGCTAATAATAATAATAATAATAATAATAAAACAAAGTGAGAGCAACAAAATATCACCTCTTATATTCCTAAGGTCCAGATAACGCATAACTTTTACGAAGATGGTTATAATATTCTTTAAACATCCCCTCAAATCATCAGCCAAAAAAAATATAAAAAGAAATATACACCAGAAGTTTTATTCACGTAGCAGGAGTGCGTGTTTAACGTGTAAATGGGTTGCGTCTCACTAAAGTTGTTTGAATACACCATGCGAAAAGTCTATAGTAAACAGCTAAACGTTTAAACGGCCATTTAGCATTTGAATTAAAAATCTGCGACTAATGTAAGATAAATTAGGCACCAAAAATCAAGGTTTATACAAAATACTTGTATTAAATTCTTGTGTAAACTTGTACTGAAAATACGATGCATTGCATTACCCTTTTGTCTCCATAGTCGGTTATGCCGCGCTCGATTTTTTTGACGTTCGCCATTTTTTTCCGTTAAGCTCTCCTAGCTTAAGTCATCCTATTTCAATCATGAAGACCGTATGGCCACATCCTCCATGTGTGTGTGTGTGTGGGGGGTGCGTTTGTGTGTGTTCGTGTGTGTAAGTTGTTCGTGCGTGCGCGCGCGAGAGTGTGTGTGTGTGTGTGCGGGCGCGCGTCTGTGTGTATGTATATTTCTGTGTCTGTGATGTGTCTGTCAAGGATTTAACACTTCTAGTTGACATCTTTCTTTCAAATACAAAAATGGATCGAGCTCATTTACTCCTCCCATTAAAATTGGAATACTGAAAAGCCTCTTTTAAAGTTTAGGCCCTGACATGAATGAGTTAAGTGAACGTTGTTTCAGTTGCATGGGGGATCAGCTTGATCATCACTGGCCAAAATGGCTGTTGACGTATTTCTACTGCTTTCGAAACAAAGTTACACGCACTATCACTATAATAAAAGCGCATAAAATAATAAAGGCGATCGAGTAAGGCAGTAAGCTATTAGGACTATTTCTGCGCGCGAGTAAGGATTCTTCTTACATATGTGATTTGATCTGGGAAAACCCGTCGCATGTCGCGCAGGACAGTTTTGAAAAAACAAAGAAATACCTTAAAATCTGTTCTGTTGTACTTTATTTTTTGACAAATTGTATAAGGCATAACTTTTGATATGTGTATCATAGAAAAAAGAAGTAAAAAGTTATGGAAACTTTATATTTCAAACTTTGCAATGATAGTCAAAACTCAAAATATAAATTTTTCACCATGTGGCGGGTTTTCCCAGATCGCATCACATATGTTCTGTTGAACACAACGGTAAAAAAGAATTTGTGTTTTTCTGTATGGCTGCCTACAGACCCGCAGTTCTGGCATACTTCAGCTTATACACCACTAACTCCCCTACAGACAGTAGTCTATGGAAAAACTGACAACTTGAACACGCCACTTTAACATGTAAACCTCCCACAGAGGAAATACAACAATCACGCCAGAGTACTGGCTAAAATCACCAAATGAGCAAATTTTCAACATAACATATGTGGTGACCAGCAGTGTTTTTAGTTGCGAATCACCATATCTAAACAGCATATCTAAACGCCCACCACGAGATGCTCTAAAGTCGGTACGCCTAATAGTGGGCAAATCGATGTCAAAGATGTTGAGGGTGCAGTAAATTGACTCAAATTATTGCTCAAATGCCATTTGCTTGCAGAAAACATACCAATCTAATATGTCAATCATGAAATTCCACCACTTTCTTAATATAACTAGTGCATATTCAGATATTTTAAAGCAGGTTTTTCAGATGCCATGCATGAAAATAGTCCACCCCAGATTTTTATCCTTACGGTAGCCAGGTTAGCGGTGTATAACCTATAGTGCAGTAATACATCGAGGCAAACTGATATTTGATTTCTTTTGAAGTAGATTAGGTGTGATATTTTGGATGAAAATCATGTATGTTTTAATCAAGATATTTTTCTTTGATCTTACAGGACGCCTACTTAGCAAATTCAAAGTGCTAGGCCTAGCGAGTAATTGGGCTATTCAGTTGTTCGGAACTAGAAGCTAACGCTAGAATTTGCCTAGACATTCTTATAAAACACTTTGTAAAATACCTACAACATGGTTTATTGGGAGAAGTAGTGAAGACTACTGTCCCTTGATTTTGATCAAGGCATAGTCCAGTAACAATGGAAGAACGTTTAGAAGATTATTTTAATCCCTCATCACTTTGTAACTATTCAAATTCAATTCCCAAAGTCCAGAGATATACCATAGCGGATAAGGATGGACCATATTAAATTTTCACCGCCACAATGTTCCGGCATATCGTTCAATCCTTTAAAAAAGATTTAGTGATCTATCAACATCCGAATCTTGCCGCATCAACGGTATTCGCAAGATTATGCTCCTGTGATATCTTACTTTTTCCACGATTTGGAAACCAGCATGAGACATCTCAAAGGAAAATTTAAGAATACAATGTGATTTGTATCTATTTTAAAAACAATTTGGAAGAACCTTATAACGAGGAAATAAATGTCACCATATCCAGGCTGCAAATCCATGCAATTTTTTCCCCTGCGATGTATACACAATGCGTATCAATATATGTTTCCAATGCATATAATATTAAGCTGTGCGATCACATTTTGGTCTGTATTCCCTCGTGACCACCAATATGAGAATATAAATACGGGAAACTAATTAAACATAAATGCCTTAAGTAATTCGCGTCAATTATAGAGCTGTTTACTACGGAGGCCGTCCTTTAACGGCACATATGGCACAACACAAGCTAACGCCGATCGTACTACGCATTCCATTTCGCCGGATTTAGACCAAAGTGGAACAATATACGTTTGCAGTTTCTAAAAGACTACAGAGACTGCTTTATGTTTTGCTAATGTGCCTTCCTAATAAGAGATGTATTGTCTTTCTGACTTTGTATCGAGTTGATCGTCTGCCGGTTGCATTGATTTGGGACTCACACTGGAGCAACGGAGGAGTGCAAAATATGAAAGCGAGAAGAGTACGTTGTTGGGGATTTGCTGTATATTAGAGAATTCTGACATATATTGCTTTCTGCAATTACCCCAATCTTCGACATGCCATCTGATTCGTGGCCCTTGAAACTGACAGATATGTGCATGTTTCGGCTTCTTTGTGAAATAATGTGAAAAATTCGGATTTAGCCTTTTCGAAAGTTACCATAGTTTTAATTTAAGAAAAAAGGAGGGAACTTGTACCTTAACTTAAAATTATTGTCGATGAACTTTAAAAATTATGTTACATGTTTCATTAAATTAAACCAACACACTTTCAGAATAGGAGACGTTAGCGGTTTCGATGTTGCAACTGTAAATTGTGTAATTATTGTTTTGTTGTGGTTGTTATTATACTTCTGCTACCACTACCTCTACTACTCTTGCTGCTAATGCTGCTGCTACTACTATAGTACCACTGTACTCGGGGACAGAAACCCTTTGACGAACGCGTACACCTGGTTGTAAAAGGGGTGGAGCTATCAGCGCGTATGACGCGTGGTCGGTGACCAGCAACAGCAGATCGCTTCGGTGGCCAATCAGAGGCAAGTGCATTTTTTTCTGCAGTAAATAGGCAGAGAACCAGGAAGTACGCACTCGTCAACGGGTTTTTGTCCCCGATTGTACTACTACTATACTACTACTACTACTACTACTACTACTACTACTACTACTACTACTACTACTACTACTACTACTACTACTACTACTACTTCTACTACTTCTACTACTTCTACTACTACTACTACTACTACTTCTACTACTTCTATAATACTACTGCTACTATATACTACTAAACTTTGTTCACCAAATAGGCAAGACTTTTACCACCGCAAATTGATATAGAATAGTGCGGGAACAACTTTAAGCAAACCTACACGACCAGTGCGTGATGTACGCCTGGCGCACACTTGTGGCAAGTGTGCGAGTGTAAAACGGAACTACTTTCACGCGAGGATAAACGAAATCAGAACATTTTTCTAATAGGTGATGTACAATGTATAGCAGACATGGAATTGATGATTTAAAAAAATGGCGAGTTAGGGTAAAACCGAGTTATAATGTTGACTTAGAAACGGTTTCCACCAGCTTAAATGTAAGTCCCTGTAGGCGAGTTAGGAATCTATAACGTGTCTCAAAGGCGAGTTAGTGAATTTACTGCCCAAAATTATGTCTTTGACCAGATTGGATCGGATCAGACCATGTCAAATTGTGGCAAGGCAGCTTCTTTTAAACTCACCTCTGTTTCATTTTTTATGTCAAAAGTGCCACGTAAGAAATAAAAGTAAAGTGATATAACTTTTTTATAACTCGATCGCAGCTAGGACTTGCTGGTCTTTTCGTTAAGCCGACAGCAGAACTTGTTGGCTTTCCAAACCCTGGCATGACGGTAGTTTTTTTTATAACTCACCAGCAGGACTTGCTGGAATTTCCGTCCCTCGCCGAGAGGTGGGCTTTAGCTATTCTAGTCGTTGTATATGTGTTTGGATGTATGTGTATAATAGAAATGTTAACCCTAACATGTTAATGCTCATATCTGCTTCTAACCTACTTAGAAATAGAAATAATAGATTTTGTGAACATAAACCTCAGGCAGAGGAGGGCCATTCGAGTTCAAAGGTCATCTAGGGATCACGGCGGCCAATCTAGACATTTTATGAATACGGTGATCGCGGAAGCCGAGAACCGCCAAATGCCATTTTAATTAACTCGCACACTTCTTCATCTACCGCTACTTTTCTAACACTTCTATTGGATCCCTTTTGGATCTAAGGCGGAACAAAGAACTTGATACAAAGTAGGTGTGAATGGATATAATGCCATTACGCCCTGTTTCTCTAACAACACTTGTAGCACTCGTTGTTACTTTCTTAATATCAATTTTTTAATTCTGTTCACGTTGTTTATTAGGATTATGATATCATTCTTCATTATAATAAGTGTAATTTCCTTCCGTTATCATTGGTATTAGGGGAATTACTATGTAACAGTAGAATTAATAGCAGATGTAATACACAAAAAAGTCTTGTTTCATGATCAATACATAGTTTTAACTACAAATACTCATTATGTTCATAAGTACAAATAAATATCTCGCTCGTCTTACATTTTTACTCAGCGAGAAAGTGAGAGGAATTGCTGAGCGGTACATACAAGACAGACTAAAGGTCAACGAGAGATTTTACATATGAGGTTTCCCTTTAAAATTAAACGGCCTGATGTTTTTGCACTACGCAAAGCTTTCCATCAAAACTATATCCATCTGTAAGGATTAAGCTGAGAATTGTTTATTTGAAATGTCTAATTTTCTATTGGAGCAAATGCGAATTTTAGCCTATTTTTTATACTGAAATATAAGCAAATCCAAAGTCTTGTTTTTAAGACATTTAGCCAAATACAAGCTAAAAATCATTTGAGTGTCTGATGGAATCAATACATTGTTGACACAATGTGTGGATGCATCTACATCTATCGTTGGACATTTAACGATAGCTAGGATAAAGATAGAACAAGAGATAGAACGATACATAAAAGGATAAATTGGATGGTAGATAGAACGGTTTAACGATAAAATAAGAAAACAATAGAACGGTATATTGGTTTTATCTTTTAACGTAAGAGTAAAAGAAGTATGTCTCACCTATTACTGGGACTGTGTTTGTTGGTGGTATAGATTCCGCCACGATCATGAGAAAGACGGTCATGGAAAGCAGAAAGGTTACACCAAGGTTGACTTTGCCTTGGGATTGTGGTGGGAGAAGGAACGCTAACGATGCCAGTAAACTTATCAGTAGTCGTAAAGGAAGGCATCATAGGTTGAAAACGTGAATAATGAGCATCGGCCGGTTGACAATGATATAAAAGGTACATCCGTGTAGTGGATGCCAGTTGACTTAATCTGGGTAATATTCTACATTATTAACGACGAAAGGGCCCCGCCATGTCCATTCGCCATGCTTGTGAAGGACAGTAATTCACCTGTACGTAGAATAACCCCAAAACTCAAAACAATGTTTAGTAATCAAACGGTGATTTAAATAACGCTCTCTGACAGAGAAGGACTTATTTAGTGCACGCTTTTTTGTAAAAGTAATATCGTACGTGAAAATAGGCGCTAAATGTGTGAATGCCATCAATAATATATCCGGGTGAAAAATCAGGGACAATTTATAAACTGGGACACAGTGTAACCTTGATGTGTATCTTCATTCTTCAATAAAAAATTGGAGCAGGATCGTAATTAACACAAGTAGGACGATTTTATCATACAAAATATTCGGATATAAAATACTGGAAATTGTGTGAAAATATTTCTATTTACAGCTGGATTTTGGAAATGCAAAATTGAGACTGGCCAGACAATAATGTATATTTGTTCTTGTTTAAAAGCCAATAAACACTACCTGCTTCTAGCATAGGTCAATAAACTAACTGACCTGGTGCAAAGCGGGGTATAACAAAATCATATCTTGACACGCGATATGAGCAGGACATAATGGGAGAGCAAAATATACACCACACACTGTATAGTACAGCTACACACACTGATGAATAAAATGAGACACTACCAACAAACAAGAAGTCAAATTTCTTAGCAACAGTCGGCCAAATTGGGCAACGGTCGGCATATGCGAGTAGTACTATTGTATAGCTGACATATTCAACTTTAAGAAAAGAATGAAAAGGTTTTACAAAATAATTTAATAACTTTAATAATATAGGTTCAAAATAGGTACTCTGTGAAGTAAAATACCATTAATACAATACATGCAGCAGGGGTGTGTCTCTTTTCAGAGGTCCTAATTGGCTGAAAATCTATACACACAGAATGCTTTATTTATTGACAAGTTACACTGTGCGCAGCTGTATAGTTGCATAAAAGACATCCGATTTCGCGTGCAATGTATTCACGCAATCAGGATAGACGCGCGCCGTGGTTGGATAGGGCCAAGAAAAACAACAAGTTTGTCTCAGAAGACCGCGCGCATTAGGTTTAAAATTGGTTTTTGACCCCTTTTTTTTTTAGGTTTTACTCACTTTAAATTTTTTTTTGTAAAAAATTTCAGAAAAAAATGAAAATTTGGCCGAAAAATTGAAAAAAGTGGGCCAAAAAGGCGAGTGATACAAAAAAAACGCCATTTGCATTAGCATTTTTCTAAAAAAAAAAAAAAGAAAAACGCATTTCGCATTGCGATTTTTCACATTTCTTCTGAGACGAACTTGTTTTTTTTGGCCTAGTCATACTTGGAGGTTAACTCAGTAATAAACAAATGCAGCTGGACTCACAAGTCAAACGCGGCACGCGTATAGCTGATTGGCCAATTGCATAGAAAACGGAACGTTTCGTCTGATTTATCTGCGACTAGGCGTATCCTGACGCAGCTTCCCCCAGCTGGAGTTTGGCATGGTGCAGATTCCCAGTGGATTTTTGTAATATTTTAACATGCATTTTCATAGATTTTAGAGTTTGAAATCTGCTTGATTTAAAGGAGTTATTTGTGTTATGAAATAAAGGTAACACACTTCAAATGCAAAAGAAAACGACATCGCCGGATAAGGAGAGAAGGATGCCTTCTATAATCATCGTAGTTATATTTCACTTCACTTTTGAGTTGTGTATACAACTACTTTATCATAAGGGCACATGTGATCCAGTGGATCAGCGCTCGGCCCGCACGCCAAAGTTTGTGGTTTCGAGCCCCACTGGGGCCAATGTGTTTCGCCCTTGAGTAAGGCGATTTACCTCAATTACTCCTCTCTACCCAGGTGTATAAATGGGTACCGGCATTATTCAATGCTGGGAAGGTAACAGACTCGCTGTAGATGAGGTGTGGCGATCCCACTACAGCAACATTATATGGTGGAGTCTGGCCCAATCGCTTCGAACGAGAGATGGGCACTCCGTTCCTGTATACACAGGTCCGTTCCCTTTTTTACCTTTTTTTATCATACGCAAGGTGCTTTTTCTCCCCAAAATACACTTGTATCGAGAAAAAAAAATGAGAAAAGTCTGAGCTATTTCAGGGGCTTGCTATCTGAAAAAGCAGAGCTAACAGCATGCCTCCAATGATATTTACGACTTATATGAAGAAACAAGAAGACGCAGCATATATGCCCTTTATGGCTACATGAGGCAGCCATTTATGAAAAGTACCAAAATACCTATTAGCATATGTTAATTTGGAAAGACTATATTTACATGATACAAATTTTATTTAAATTTTGGCCTTGTTTGATCAAAAACGGAAAAAACAGCTAAAATAATAACATATTATGTTGCATGTAAATATATGAGCGTGGGGGGGGGTACATATGGAAGTCTTGCCGTTGATTAAGTGCAATGAGTGCTAAGATTAGGATTATGTAACAGTCTTCTCACCTGCACCAAGTAGACTCTGGAAGACAACACAATGGCCTAATCTTAATGATAAAGCAAGTCCCATGGCCAAGCTGTATAGTATGTATACATAATAGGAGGTTGTTTGGGCAATTCCATTTCATGTGCATGCGACCAAGAAAACAAACAATGTATAAACGCGGTCTTGCTCCCCCCCCCAGATCCACAATGCCACTCATATATCCCTAAAGTCCCTATAGGAAAATCTGACGATCACCGCAAAAAGGAAGATAGCGATAGTCTTGAAAGTCTTAAATGATGTGTTATATCGATAGAGGCGATAGACGGAATAGAAAGCAATCCTGGTTTCTAACAAGCCTCTCCAACTACCACCTCTCGGCATTTTCAGACGGGGCATAACCGGGTTGCATTAACTGCTGAGAAGACTGTATTTTTGATTGACTCAGACTTTTGAAGGGTGAGGGTCATGGCCCCAATGCCACCGATACGCACTTGTCTGCCACTATCCAGCTACCTTGCCCGAAATAAATAAATAAATAAATAAATAAATAAATAAATAAATAAATAAATAACCAGATACCAATCAAGTTCTGTTATGCTATAGGTTGGATGTATGGGTAAACACATTCTAGAATCAAATTTAAAGACACTATCAGTGATTTGCTAAATCAGCAAATCGAAAAAATCATCAAAAATCAGATTTTTGCATGTATGTAACAAGTACAGGTATCCTAACATACCATGCAAATGATAAGACCAGAAGCAACCTAATAAGGACAGGATCGGAGATTTTAGTCATTACTGTCCGAACGGACACTTACTACAACACGTAATTGAATGGAGAATCGTATCTTGGAACACTGCCGTTTTTTTTCCTTTTCTGTCAATTCTACAGCTGGAAAAGGTAACTAATGAGAATTCTACAGACTTATCCTTCACTTTGAAGCTATTCCTGCAAATTGCAAATATTTTTCAAATCACTGATAGTGTCTTTAAATCTGTGTAGATGCATCGTGTGCATTTTACCCTCTGCAATAACCCGGTAAATTTCTTGCCTATTAAACCCATGCCCGAGCAACATAAAAGAAAGCTTTCTGAAAGATTTCTGCGTTTCAGCGAAAAAAAAAACTATTCTTCAGCCAACATAATCACCTGTAAGTCTAATTTTGCCGATTTTGTTTGGATACTAACTTTTAAACATACTAAACTACTAGAAGCAGTTTAGAGACAATCACACAATACTCCTGTGCAAAAGAAATAGCCCATTATTGTGCCATTGTATGCTTGGTATTAAATGATTTCATTTGAATAATTGTACATTTCTCTGTTTCAATGATTGTGAATCTTCAGTCTTTAGAGAGACGCGTATACGACTCGCAAATGTATCAAACTTTCACCACCAAGTCTAGAAGAGTTGAATCAGCACTACAATCAACGAGGAAAAGGATGCCACAATGGGACATCTAGACATTGTTTCTCAGTATGAAATTTAACATGGTAGAGTACGATAAGAAAATCGGACGTCAAACACAAAAATAAGGTAAGTAGAGCACTTTATAATTACAGGCATACTGCAAGCATCATTGGGAGAGATTTTTTGCACAGTATTATTATATTTACCACTAAAATTTGTCTTTATTTTTATATGATATAAATGTCTTCTTGAAATGAATAAATGCAAGAATAATACAGATATTCATTCGCATGCAAAGGCATACAACACTATATCTAGTGACAGTTGCTCAAGCAGACTATGTACATAGCATTGCACGATACCAAAGCAACACAGCATTTTGCAACTATTGCATTTCACCAATGACAGTACGTACATTGCAACGTAAAAAGGCTCAATCGATCACAGTAAAGGTTTGCCTTCTTCAATTTAAGGCTATTGCACGCCAGGGTTTGTTGCAAGGTAACTTTCTATGGATTTATGGTTAACTTAAATTTTGGAGACATAAACCTTGATCTATGACGTGTATTTGTATTTCATTTCATGTATCTAATTTCATTTATAGAGATAATATAGCCGATTTACCATGCTTACATAGCCAAGATTGGAGATACAAAAAGAAGCTGTATCTTACTTCCAAATGCTTAAAATGTAAATGGCAAACATTACTTTTGAATTTTGCATTAAACAGGATCATAACGTAGTTAAAGTATAGCCGTAAATGTAATCATGGTAATACTTCTCTTGAATGGTTATCTTTCACCCGCAATAGCAAATATATAGTATAGATATGGTATAGTTAAATCCAGGGGTATTTCATTTGTTTTTAAATTGCAAAATCATCCCCATGATGTGCAGTAGCCTTGTAATATTCGTGCAGCATGACAGTGGGTACAAAAGAGTGACGATGACAAATCCAATCATACAAAGACATGTTGTTTATGCGCTAGAAATAGAGCACGGTATACAAGTAAAATGTATGCGAGGTGGTGGGATGCTGATTTATGTGTCTAGTCAAACTAATATTCTAACTGTCCCTAACATGACAGAGCTAAACAAAGACACGCTTGTGAACTGGATGAAAAGTGGAGTAATAGTTTGCCACCGGACTACCGCAATGGGAGACAACCTATCTAAGAACATGACTAATCTAATAGAAGCTTTTGAAGCAAGTCACCATCTAAAAGAACACTAAATGCTGCTATACAACGAGTGACATACTATCCATTTCCTTCAGGTGGTAAATTCTTACAAACTAAACACATTTGTCCCAAATGACTGGCCATTGAAATGTTAACGATCCCTATCAACACAAAACATTTCATTTGCGATCGGACTAAGAATTGCTACGCCAGTTGGTTTGTGACACAGATAAGCGCCTAGGAAAAAGAAAATAGAACCCTTCTGTATCTAGCAACGTTGATAATGATTACGACGAAATGCCGAAGGGTAGATGGGGTCCGTGTTAAAGAGGACAATTAATAGCCTAGGATAAATTGTCATTTTGCAACAATCATTGTTATGCATTTTCTTAAATCCAACAATATATATATGCACTATAAATAAAACTTCTACCTTCAGCCTAACACGAGCATTAATGAAAATGAAATTTGTCCAAGCAATAATGTTTCATATAGACAAGAGTTAGGGAGCCCTCCATCGACCATCCATGCATGACAGTGCGAAAGACCTAGAATGAGGCTCTAGACGTAGACACGAGTGCGGACTTGAATATCAAGAATGATCGAAAACAAAGAATTGTAAACATACTTTACAAAACAAAAATGTGAATAAAAGCTTTGTTATGCAATTATAGCGAGACACATGTCTGATTGATATTTGTGTTGCTCGCCAAAGGTGACTGAAATCGATAAAGAAAATTGATGAGCTTGTAAAATAAATCATACCAATTATGTACAAACTATGTAATGAAATTGATATCTGCACCATTTGAAATGGCATGATAGCAAAGTAGAATTTGGTTACTACAATATACCAATAATAATGGTAATACGGCAATTTTGATGCGTTTAAGTTTAAATTAAATTTGGCAAAATTGTGATTAGTATAAAAACTATTTCTGCAAGTTGACATGGAATTGGGCATGATGTATCTATATACGGTGAAGAAAAAATTCTTCAATCAAACCAATAACGTCAATTCCTCACCGAAGACGCTCGCTGGAATTCGACAGTTCATAAATACACGTTGTAATCAGCATGAAAATGAAAGCGAGTATGCCAGTTTCCGACATGATTTGAATATTGCTGACTTAAGTAGGACACATGGCATGAAAAGAATAAGAAAGAGGAGAAAGGGAGAAGATCAAATTGAAGACGTGGACTTTAAAAACCATCAATCCTCTCTTTGCGATTTTCTTCATCATCGCGATAAAGTAAATATGAGCGCACCGCTTCAATCCAATGACTTAGTTTTGCATCAGCAACTTCTAATACCTTCAACACAGTAGAACTCAGATGTGTTTAGACATTTCTCATGGATAGCCAGCGGCTATGAGGCGGTTTCTTGACGACAGCCTGACAGCATTTCTACTCCATAATCTTCACCATAATGTTGCTTCAATATTTTATTCTGGTGATGACCTCGCAAACATCGATCATGAAATGCTCGCAACATTCAGGTAGATTTTGTGGGAGTCATATTATGAAATAAATTAAAAGAAAAGGGTAGCGACTTTAATATTTAATAGCATATTCGTGCAGCTATGGAAAATCACTGGGATTATTTAAGTGTGTTCTTTTTAATATTATTTAAAGTTCACCGAAATTTAAGTTCAAGTGTTTGCATTCGTGGAGACATAACATTATTAAATATTTTGATTTATTATGCCTTACAGACTTCGCACTTTTGTTTCAATATTATTTTAGACTACTTAAACATTAATTACAGAACCTTTTGAGTTTCAAAAGAGGTTTAATTTGTTTATCATTTGTTTCTGCAAATGCCATACTATTTAACTGTATGGAATTGTTGGTATTCCGAAAGATCGATAGAAGGCCATTTAGAATGACCTATGAGGCTGTGGCCATTTCGTAGAATTTTTAAAAGAGCAGGTCATATTTTCACACTTGTACCTGTATTTTTTTTCTTCAAGAAACATCGGTAATATATAAAAGAACATTTGCTGCGCATTTGACGCCACTAAACCACATCTATTCTCGACAACATAGCCTGTCACACGGAATCTACATATCACCATTGATTTGTAACAGACGGATTACTGCAAAGCCAAAAGGATAACAATTAATTATAAGACATCGGGTGTAATGCACCAAGAGGAAAGACTGGCCCTGGACCGTAATACAACTGATCAATTCTTAATGAAGCCAATCACTTCGGATTTTAGAGCCAACCTGAGCATCTATAAAACAAGCGCTAGTCCCGGATTATTCTTTTAAAAACTGAATATTAGGTGGGATTATCTTACCTAGACACCTCGCTTATTGGTTGTGTTAATCATTTTAATATAAACATGTCAAAGCAATCAATACTAAGCCCGAAACCAAGCTTGGTATATACATATTGGATGCATATTTGTGGAGAAAGTATTGAAAGCATGCAATATAGTACCAAAATCTGATCATAAGCCATCCAGTGTACCATGTGGGGTTAGTTTGGATAAATCAACTATCAAGCATCTTACCAACTAGAAACTCTTACCCAGCAATAAGCAGGAATAAAATTAGATAAAACGAGTATAATAGGAGGAAGAATCGAGCAACATCTTCACGTACTTATTGCCATGGTTTGAAGCCATTTACGATACATGAGGAAGTCACCAACTCATATTTCATTATTGAAAGAGCAAAAAGGGCTGATTTGGTAGAGAAAACCATCATGCCAATAGGATGAACAACCATGGCGTGATTATATATAGTG
Source organism: Ophioderma brevispina (assembly GCA_023653785.1). Lineage (NCBI taxonomy): Eukaryota > Metazoa > Echinodermata > Ophiuroidea > Amphilepidida > Ophiodermatidae > Ophioderma > Ophioderma brevispina. Next base: position 57,936 of record JAMKCH010021683.1, read on the forward strand.
TGCCAAGCGTCATCCAACAAATATGTACGCACCGGCTCCTTGTATAACAAGTTCGGTACCGTCATGTTGCCATGGCCCAAATTTCATCTCGCAGCGTTGCCGATCAAATGGGAAGTACTGGATGTCGAGTAGACACGACCCTTTGAAGTTGACTGGAGCGGCCCATTGAATGTCACCATTATATTGTATTTTAACAATTGTTCCTACTAGAAAAGGATCATATTTCGGCCACGCACTGGAAAAAAGGAAAATAAAAATACAGATATGGAGTGAATAAATTTTCAATTACCATAAGATATTTGAAATACGCACCCCCGCCTCGTAAAACCAGCTCCCTTCCGTCGTGCTGCCAAGGGCCAAATTTCATGTCACATCTTTGGCGATCGAAGGGGAAATAACTGATGTCTAGTAAACAGTGACCTTTGAAGTTCACTGGTGCCGCCCATTGTATGTGACCGGTATACTCTATTTTCACTATTGGTCCGATTAGAAATTTATCGTATGTAGGCCAAGCACTGAAAAGAAAGGCATCATTGTTAATATACAAAACCCCTTTAATTTGTTTCATGTGTCATTCGATAGTGTGAATTCAAATGTTCATCATACCAAATACTCAATAATCGATTCTTAAAACTTAAAACGTAATAATACACGCGTGGTCCATGAAGGAGATAAAAAATTAACGGAACTATCCACTTAGAAATTTCGTTTGTGCATCCTCTAACTAAGATATTGAATAAAGCTCTGAAAAAATACATACTATTAAATAAATTTGTCAATTTGTGCCCTTGTATGTCTCTTTCAACAGTTTGTTAGTTGAATAATACTGTAATCGCCAATTTTAACGTTCATATGAAATGGATGAATCTTTGTTGCTTACCTATGAAAAAGCCAACTTTCTTTAAAGGCTGAACTCAGATTTCCCTGATGAGGGCGCCCTCCATTTTAAACACATCGTGTTTTTTTGCACGTACAATAATGATTGTCCATATACTACTCATTGTGTGAAATAACTAGCTCAAATAGAAGTCTTCATATAGAAACTCACACAACTTTGTTATAAAATTCCGGATCCGGAATGTTTGTTTTATACCGGTATCCTATGCAGTGTTATACTGTTTATAAATGTTTTACTGCATAAATGGAAAATCCGATCCATATCTAACTTTTGGAATTTAACATTTTAGGTTGACTATCTTGTAGTTTAGATGACTATTTTTTATTTCTTACTCAAATTATTATATTCAAATCTCCGAGTCAGCCTTTAAACAGGACATGAACCTGTGACCTGTGAGATTAACATCAGGTAGTTGCGAAATTTCGCTTTATTATAACGATCGATCGATCGATCATCAATCAATCAATCAACAATCAATCAATCAATCATCAATCAAATACACTACCCTACCGTGTTCCCAAGTTCCTCCTCTTTCTGGGAAAAAAATTGTGGTTACCCCAGTTTTTTTTTCAAAGTCGTGTTCCCTTTCCAAATAACCCCATTCCCACACGTCCATATTGATCTTCCCTATATTTATAAGATTAAGAGAATTTTTGAAAACATAGACACAATGTTTTTTTCATTTAGTTTTCAAAAGGGGCGTAATAGTTACAAAAGTCTATTCTTCAGGAGTAGAAATCTTGCAATTCAGGAAACGTCATTCAAAAAATGGAGGTACAGCTAACCACGACCGCCAAGACCCCAGTTCGGGGCTCTTTTGGCACTTGAAATGCCCGTATTCGGATAAGAGCCACCTTTTAGGGTCAACAATACACTCATCTAAAAACAAGATATCAATGCGGTTCAGGTGGCGGGTGGATGTTATATAAGTCATAGATCACTTTCATTCCCCTCAAGGATGACTGCAAATTGGAATCACGGGCCACTCTCTTATTCTTTTAGACTTTGAGTTTGAGCATGACCAATGCCAAAACAAAAGAGTGGGGGTTTTAATAGATATTACCCGGAGTGGTAGCACTGCATACGAAGTTTAAAAGGCCACGATATAATATATAATATATATATATATAATATGCTATTATATAGATATATATATTATAGAATCTATATATATATATATTATATATATATATATGGAAGTATCTCGGCATGTTTGTCGATTAGTATTGTGTTAAAGTCAGACCATTTTTTAAGTTTCGAAATAACATTTTAGTGTCTATGTCTTGCCTTTCATTTAATCCTGGCTTGTAAAAAAGCCATGCAGAAATGGCCGAGATAGAACGCCCGCACTACTCAAAACCCCAAAACAAAAGTTGCAGTTTTGGTTTTTCAATTGGCATTGCAGTGTACTGGGACACGAACATGTGTACCACCATCAATATTGCAAGTATGACTTTCTCCTCCTCATTCAGTCGGAAAACCTCTTTGTGTAAATCCATACAACGTATTATTGCGTTGTACCACACAGTGAACATTGAAAAAATCCAAAAACCTGCAACTTTTGGTTGGTGGGGGTGGGTTAAGCATCTTTCGGGTGCTCTATCTTAGCCATTTTTTGCACGGTTGTTTTACAAGGATGTGTTAAATGAAAAGCAGACCTTAGCAACACAATGCATATTTCGAAAACTTTCAAAATGGTCTGACTTTGGACACAATACTGAATCGAAAAACATGCCGAATACTTTTTTGGTGCCGGTATATATATATTATATATATTAATATATTATTATATATATAGATTATATTAATATATATAATATATAAATTATATATATAGATATATATATAGATAGAATCAATATATATATATATAATATATATATCATCTATATTAATAGTATATCTATATATATATAGATAAAGTCGACGGGTAAACGTCCGGCATTTATTGTAAGTTACAATAATCAGTTGGACCAAAGTCGGTTGGTAGTCGCATGCCGTAAAAGGCCAAAGGCCCAAAAGTTTTTACGGCTATGGTCGGATATAAGCCGTGAACATAACCAATAATAGTCAGTAGAAACATCCAGAAATGAAGGGCTCTTCAAATCATGCCTGTGGCCCACCAAGACTCGTTCTTTTCTGCCTATAAAAACACAGTTTTTCATCCCGGCATACGAGTCCTGCGATGAAATGAATGCAGTAATGCTGGATGAACAAAGCGATTCCCAATTAAACAGCGTAGAGATGCGTTGAGAGACGCTCGTGTATAACGCGTGACTGACGAGCGCTTCTGCCGCACACTCGGACACAGATAAGGTATCGCCGAAGCTGAAAACTTGATTATATATATATATATCTCTAATATATTAATATATACCGTGCAAGAAGTCACTTCTTAAAGTTCCCATGAAATTGCAAATAGAATTGATGGGATTTTGTCAAGTCTACAAGGAGGGACCATAAATCATTCAAACTTTGGGATGGTGATGACCTCATTTTGGTCACATTGATTTATCAGAGAGTAAAAGAAAACTCCAGGTGACTGGTGTGAATCTAAATTCATGACACTGACTGATAATCATTATAGTTTTCATAAATTATGTCACTGGTATTGTATTCTTTTTTCCGGCCCTGCTTATTGCAATGGAATGTTCCCAAAGATTTGGAGTCGGTTTATCATCTCATTTCCTGGGACCATTGAGGATATCTCATTTCTTTCCTGGGACCTTTACGGATCAGAAGACAAGCTCTTTGGACCTCATCAAGAGAAGAAATGAGATCCGGGATCTTGTCGACTTCCTTATTTCTTTGAACAACATCCTGACAAGATCCTGAATCACGCACGATCAAGAAGTTGCCTTCTCTGTCCCGGATAAGAACACGAGAAACAATCGCACCAATTTTCTTTATATGTCGACCTAAAAAAATCTCTCAACAATGATCTGTTTGCATTTAATAAGTGTGGATGAGGTGCAAGATAAACATTCCGAAGCGACCTAACAAAGATCAGGACTGAGGATTTTTGACTTTCGTTCTTATAGACACGGCAAGACAATTGAATGAATTTTCAGGTTTGGCGTTTTTATTTGTTTATTTTCTCATTAAGAACAAACATGATATCCTTCGTTTTTAAAACTACTGTAACATTAAAAAATAATGTCAGTCAGCCCTTTTAATATGAAATCATGATTGCGCCCGTTATCATTATGCATCTACTTTTTCATGGCTTAATACATCATATATTATTGACATTTATACAAACACAGAAGAACAAGCCTCGTGTATACATATATTGGTAGAGATGAAAATATGAAAAGTAATACATTAAAAGCTTATACGATTGTTCCCGTCCGTTTAACAACTTGCCTTTCGTTAGGGTAAGCTAAAGAAAAGCAAGTTAAAGATATTACGATCAAATGTATCTGTTTTTTTAGGAGTGATTAAATTAAGGCTTTCTTTTCTTTCTTTTTTTTGGCAATTCTTTTTGTTTTCCTTACTACTAGAGTAGAGTCCTTACCCGGGTTCCGCCACTGAGAGGCTTAATCACTATTTTATTAGAGTGAGTAGCTAGGTTTGAGATGGGTACTCAACGAGTGAAATGGATTTCGATCTCTTAATCGATATTAACCTATTTGAACTGACTATGATAGACGTTCTTTACAGTGAGAGATTTCGGTCAATGTGGCAAGTGAATAGTAACGTAAAAAATTGAAATCTAAATTAATTACGCATCTTGTATGTGCCATGCGTGTTTGCCTTACATGGTGTTATCATCGAGAAAAATGATTGAATCATATCTCTTAATAACGGCTTCTCTTGTATTTCAATTGTGAAAGTAGTCATTCCGTATTATCAATCAAACTAATTAGAGAGTGACGGAAAGTGAAGTATAATTGTCCCGAATATAGGACTAATCAGTTGACCCTACATGTTGTGCTAGACAGTTTTGCCTCACTCGTTCACGTCTTTGACGTGGGTAATTTCATTTCATTTATATACCAACGCTTATCCACATTAATACTGAGGACAGCACCAATCAGTTGCGAGCAAGTGGGGCCAGCTCTTATTTCAAATCCCCAATTTATCCATTTAATTTGAGGGCTTCTTGGGTCGGAAGTATGCAAAGCAGCATGTACCAAAGTATGTTTATGATTTTCTTCTATCTGTCTAAGACAGTTACGATTTCAAAATATATTCAAATGTCATTCTAGTTCAAAGCCCCGCGGTAAGCGTTTTATACATTCCCTGCACGTTTAAAAGCACGCGTTGTGGACTATCACTAACAGATACTTTTTCAAGAACACGTTGTAAGTGCATTTTAAAGATGTACTTTGCTATCGTGCGATATAGTATGGGAGTTTAATACGAGAGGACAAACGGCACTCCATCGAGAGCACCTATATGGGTGACAACGAGCTGACATCGCCGCCGGCCGCCTTCCTATTATTACACCGGTTGTGAGCTATTAGTGCAAATACACCTTAAATATTTGTAATAGCTTCCCGTTAAACCTGTAAGAAATGGTGTCTGATGATTTAGACCTATATAAAAGCGATATATAACGTTACGTTTACAATTATATTTTAATCGGGTTTCTCATGCAAATTGTGTTGAACCAATAATGGCAATTCAGTATGCTATTTATATCCCAACTTCATGCTAAGGTTACCATGCGTTTGATTTACTTTCCTTACATCTAAAAGATAATCTATAATCATATGGTTATGGAAATTGAAACGCAATATTATCGCTTAGTTGTACTTGAATGCGCATTCAATGATCAGTGTATATTGCATTTTGGGATTTACGATACACATACAACCGAAGTGTAATTATCAAGCAAAACAAATTAGCAACGTGGAACCAAACGTTGAGCCAGACCTCCGTTAGAATAGAACCATGTATAAAATAATAATTTTGAATATGCGCCACCTGGCTGCTGTTAATGAAGAATGGAGCCGAAAGGGGAGTTGGTGGGCATTTTGGGAGCTGCATTAAGCGAGAAATTTTAGAAGTCATTTCATCAATCTCGGGATTTGCACAGCTCGTCTGTACGTGTTTGCCTGCCGTCGTATTGTAAGAATGCAATCATGGGGCGCCGTCATCACTGATTTGACTTGGGTGAATAACGACACAAAAAATTATGAATGTCACCTTAATAATGAGATATTTACCTTTTAATTAATTGTCTTGTGTTCTGGCAATATTTAAACGCGCCTGTATCTAACAAAACAAGTCTTTAAATGCAATTATATGTGATTTAATATGTCACGTGCAATCACTCTTAATGGATTTCCTTTTACGCTTCTCCGACAATTTACGACAATAATTCAACCATACTAATGTTCGGATATTTTTAAGTGTCCTAAATAGGTTAAGTGCTCCTTTTGCAATGTGAATGACCAAATGCGTTTTTATTATGGACCAGCGCGTCATATCTGGGGCTTATTTTCATTTTGGAGAACTGTCTACCTTTCATTACGGCAGTACAAATACGCTATCCACATAAGCCTATTAGGAGTCGCGCAACGTCCCTGCGTTGACCTATTCGAAGCACTATCTGCCTACCTATAAGTTCATTACGTATCAAGTAGGGGAATGTTTGGCAATTTCAACACCATTTTCCGTTAAGAGTAACTAACGAAAATGTGTACGCGAGAAATCCTCGTACAAAATCTTTGTGATTCTAATATCGATAGATAAAAGACCAAGAGAAGTACTCGACTAGGTCGCATTGATTTAATAAAACTGGCACGTTTAATGTTTTCTGGTAGAGCTCAATACAAATAAAACTAAAATCCATAGAGAACTGAACGCCATTTATATCAGATATTTTGCCAGGCATTCCAGTTGGTGAAATACATAAAAGATATAGGACAAAACATACAGTGGGATTGTGTGTAAGGTTTAATTTATATCCTTTGAATGTCGTTGATGTCTTAGCTGTACGTGATGGTATTTGCTATTAGGTCAAATAACAACTCCAAACGCGAACGACGCCTCTCAAGGGTGCGTATTTGGCTAAACCCCGGTTAATATGCGTCGTTTTATCGTTAGATTCAGGATTTAGCATTTCAGTGCGACATAGGTGTAGAGACAAGTTAGCTCAGACAAGAAGCTTTGATACATATTCTAGCGAAGAAAACAGTCGGCAGCAGCTTTTACAACCGGTTTCGTGGTTTTAAATACCTTTGCTTTATCACAACAAACGATAGTAAATTGTAGCGTCGAAGTAATTTTGTTGATAATATTCGCGATGTCCTTTCAAGGAATACTTAGCCGCATCATATTACTCTCTTATTTTAAGTTCTTAATGTTTGTTCGAGGATGAGACGCTTTGAAACATAACAGTGTATTTTATGCATTTCCCTTTTTTTCTTGTCGACTGCAAGAACTGAGCAATATATGCCTACCCTGTAATGGAATATACCCAAGGCAAAACGCGAAACAATCATCCTAGATAGATCAACAGCATGATGAATTCCCCCGGAGGACTGTGTGTATTGCCCATGCTTATTCTGGTTGTTTTCTACATAGACTGAAATGGGGTATTAATGTTACAAATATGAAGATTTGAATAGCGGTACATATCTTGAAATGCAGCGCAAAGGTCCTGCTGAATAAAGCAAGGATTTTAGTGAGCAGGAAAACAACATGAATTAAACATTAACAAAATATATTTATAGCAACGTAAAACTATGAACTGACCTGAGAAGAAAATAATATAGTTCTGTAGGTAGCAAAAGATAATGAAGCCCTTTTGTTCACATTTATGAACCCATAATAATTTAGCATTAACGATCTTATTTTGGAGTATCTTATTTTATTCAAACCATCTCTGGGTCCATTTCAAGATAATGAAGTTTATTGGCAAAGTTAAAATACTTACTTGTTATAAAAGTATATATCAGGCAGCCATATTTGTTCTGCAGGAATTTTGATTTTTTTGAGTCCACCATAATCTGTCGGATCCCACACAAGATATTCATCGTGCCATAGCTGTATGGGGAATTAAATAAAAAAATTAGATTCTATGTGCTGTATTGAAAGTACCACTTGCCTATTTTCGCGACCTATATAAAACAAAGATAGAAGCAACGACAACAATTTAATTAAATAACCTTTACTGCACAAATGCGATGCCGGTGATGATACATGTATAATAAGAATAAAAGAAAGGCTGTAGTGTGTGTCACATTTCCGTGAGAGCGAGATCAAAATAGTCATCAACCAGAATATACTGTACAGTAAAAGACACATGAGACATATCTTTAAAAGTTCATGTTACGACACATCTACTCGGCTTTTGTTTATTTATGCACACAAATCAATGAACTCATATCCTTCTATATATTTCCGTCCTTGTCCTAAGATAGTGCACTTAAATCAATACCATTAAATACCAAAGCATAATTATTTTCTTTCAAAGTTTGAATCAAATGATTGAGTATGTCATCTGCCAATTTATTCATTTATCCGGTAGAGGTATACTATTTGTTGTATCATCCACCTCCCGCATATATTCCAAACTGGACTCAAAGAATGAAGAACAAGAGCATCATAATTGGTAGCTATTTTGGTATTCAAGAGTGAGTGATTGTACACACAGAATGAAAATAAATTGTCTATCGTATTGGGTATTTCATATTGTTTGCTTATTCTTCATAGGAATGGAAAAAGAAACTTAACCAAAGCCTTTTCAACAGCTGTACTTATAGGATGGCCTCTATAGATTTCACTGTAAAGTAGTTATCTTCTTAAGGAAGTTATTCTTGTAACCTTTAGGAAAGCTCGGATCATTCAACCCTGGACTCTCTGCAGAATCAGATAAGTCCATATTGGGTTTTCTCTACCGAACCACAAAGCAATCAAATAAGGCATCTACAAACTCCTTCCAGTCATGCAGTTTTCTGTGTACAATTGTTGTTTAAGTTGGTTAATCCGATATGCATTTATTCAAACCCAAACCTAGAGATGGTTATCTTACTTGAAACCAGGGGCCGAATTTACGTAACTTTAGGAAATATTGAGGGCACCAGTTTGTCTAAACTTATTTTGAACTGGAAGATAATGTAGGCTAAGACGCAACACACCCTCTAAATTTGTAAATGTAACTTAAGAAATCTTGCTTCAGGACAGAGAGCTTAAGATAAAGACGAATTTGCTTTTGTGACTGTGCGTTCATCATTTGAAATTTTCTTTTTTAGATTTGATGAAAGGTAGGAAGATGTGCCTTAGGTGTTCTCAGCACATGCGATGGATATATCATCAGGTCTATAAATGGATTTGAAAAGAAAATCTTCCAGAAAGGCGAGAATAGCGTGCATATTTCTACCAGGCTGGTAAAAATCAGCTAAAGTTCAACGTAAGATCTGAATACATTATTTTTACCATGATTTCAAGACTGATGCCAAAATACTGAATTCTAAGAAAATGGATGAAATTTTAAGATCCCTTTTATCTTATAATGTACGACGGGTTATCTATAGTAAAACTCTTTTGGAGACAGTCCGTCGTACAAAATCTCGAAATTTGCATAAATTTATATAAATTAATATTCACATCCTGTTCCTATCCTAACAGAATTAAGTGCAATACAAAGGGATACGTTGGGGAAAGTTATATTTTTCCGCCTTAACGTCTTAATGAGTGAATAACAAAGGCCAATTTCGCCTTAACGCACATAATAGCGTGATAATAATATAATAAAAATAATATAACTATATAGGCGGTCCCCGGGTTTCGCGATCACCTGGCCTTTTTGTACAAAGCAAGAATGTGATTGTATTTGCAATCAGGGCACCGATATGGTCATGGCGTGTTGCACATGTTGAACCCCGTTTTTTGGCGATTACCCGGTGGGGCACGAATCCGCTACCTAATCGAGCTTGGTCTGGCCCGGCCCAAGCTACACCCACCAAGTTTCGTGAGCGTACGAGCTCCGAGAGAAAGGGCGGACAGACAGGCACACAGACAGACGTGACGTATTACAATATAGATAATGACATTTGTACAGCTTTGTAATCCTATCAGCACTTAGATTGTAAAATTGCACATAGCAGCTACCCGAATATTGCACATGGTTAACGAGGCAAGGAGAAGTGCACTACGGATTGGTCGCAACGGCGCTCGAACCCGCAAGCTTCAGATCATTGGGTCGGCCGTTCAATCCAATGAACCACACATTCTGTGACACCATGCGGGATTGTACTTTATGATTTTGTAACCATTTATTGTTATTACATTATTATGAATTATTAGTGTTATTTTTATTATTATTTCTTTCCAGATCCCTCATGCAGCTTCTCGAAAACGAGAAGCTGCATGGGTGTGGGTGTGAATATTGCCCATTGTTAACAAGCTTCAGATCATTGGGTCGGCCGTTCAATCCAATGAACCACACATTCTGTGACACCATGCGGGATTGTACTTTATGATTTTGTAACCATTTATTGTTATTATCAGTATTATGATTATTATTGTTATTTTTATTATTATTTCTTTCCAGATCCCTCATGCAGCTTCTCGAAAACGAGAAGCTGCATGGGTGTGGGGCATAAAATATTTTTTGTTTGGCGTAACGGAGAAAAAATATCAGGGTCGCTCGGTCGGTTTTGTTTTTTTTTTTTACTATTTTTGTTTAGACTTCTCAATGTTTTACTCTAAAATGAATACAAGATGCTACTATTTAAAGCTTTTTTCAATGACATAGTAAATATCTTTAATTTTAACCTGTTTAGTTGCTATGTTGTTTTGTTTTGTTATTTTTTCGTCCTTGTGTTGGTAAAAAAATTATTTCTTTTTAATTGTGGATGAAAATATGCTAATTTTGCATAAAAATTTCGAGTCGGGCGTCAGGTTTTTTAGGGTCGGTCGGGTTACGCCAAACAAACAATTTTTTTAGCCTGATCTTCATTAACACGGCATGCAATTACAAGGTAATTGTCTTCTGACTAGCACCCTTAAGTAAAGATATGAGTAATATGAATCGGCCATCCTAGGGCTGAATAGCTCAGATGGTAGAACACTGGACTCGTTATCCAGGGGTCGCCGATTCGAATCTCACATCAGCTAAAATTTTCAATGCTATGTTGTTTTATGTATAATGGTTTCGTGATCGGTTTCGTATTGTTCTTACAACAAACTATTATTATTGTAGTTCAGCGAAAATGCTGCCCATCCGTAAACGTATTTTGTTATCTGGTTGCGTGTGTTGCTTCTGGTTGGATTTCTTTTGGCTTTATTGGTTTTAAATGAAACAGGTCGATTTCTGAACCATAACAATGATAATAGTGCAGTTTTCAATTTCCTTTTAATTTTCGTCAGGGCTCTCTGCTCTCAAGCTCTCTACGAACCTCTCCTTTTATTTTGTTTTCTATTGCACAGATTGGTTCTGGCACAGCAATAGTCTGTTGAATAATTATCGCCCCTCCACTTTTTACAAGTCCTGGTTACGACACAGAATAGAGGCAAAGTCACTTTTAATAAGTCATGGATGACAAAATAGTTTAATATTACGTTGTCCCTTACGTTAGCTATAGATCCAATCAATTTTAGGTAGTCAGTTCCGGATGCTGAAAGGAATCCTGTCATTTGCTTTATCGATTTTAAACCACCACCCCCTAAACAAACTCGACAGAAAATTGACCCCTTTTAAGCGGGAATTCCTAAAGGAAGTCTACTAAGGACTCAAAGCCACGCCCACAGTTGTCGGTTATTCCGGTCTTATTGAATGCAATTTTTAAGTTTTGATAATTTCAAACTTAAGATTTCTAGCCTTGTTTATGATTATCACGATTTCACCTCTACAACTTTCCCCTACAGCTATGTACAATCGCCAGCGTTGAGCTCGTATTATGTATGCATAGTAAGGGAACCAACTAAAAAAAATCTTCCAACTATGTATATAACTTCTAAATTCGATTCCACTGATAGATAACTTTAAGACCTGTAGGACACTTATATTTATGATACAATGTAAAGGCATGCACATTTGTTCCCATTTACCGTTCATCCAACTATTGCATGCTCCGTTAGCTTGAAAAATCGATATGTATTTGACACAAATTTTGTTTAAGGAGTTAAACGCAAGTTGAGACTGGCAGACATTTTTAAACAAGGCTTGTCGCCAGCTCTTACCACATCAAATTTCTTGTTAGATTCGATCATATATCTCACGATGACAGGCACTTTGGGCAGCCAATCAGACAAAAAGGCTAGACCGGAACAGAGTTGTCACGTGATTTTACACATTAGATTAGTCTCTTAACCAGATTTATTGCTACTAAAACATCAAATGCAATACATGCAGGGAGATCAGTCATTACCAAATTCTACAATACTTTTTTGTTACAACTGAATTAAGTAATTGACTTTCTATAACGGCACCCATCATTTTCTTGTCGGGTTGTTTACGTCAACTTGCCTAGAAAAAAATCCAGATTATTCTCGCCTCTAACTTTTGCCCACTCTATTCCGGTAGAAAAAAAAAATTACTCGCATTGATGATTTGCTTCCATATGTACACATATAAATTTGTAATTGTACACGCGCAAAACTCATCCAAAATGATGAGATTTGAAGATAACATTACAGCTACACGAACATTTCCGCAAGGAAAAAACGAAATGGAATATAATTTAATCGATCATATTCTCTAGTAAGCGGCGCAGCGTCGGATTTACAACAGTCATCTAGTGCCAAATAAAATTGCTCAAGGGAGAGCGTACTTACGCGAAGTCATAGTTCAAAATTAAAATTCACTGTCTATATGTAGATAGAAATGACTAAAGATACGCTGCAAGCTGGTTAGAAACTGCAAGTGTTTCACGATAATCCATCGCAACATGTCTATGAAACGCTGCTTCGAAAGAAATGTTTGTTGACGTCGCAAAGTTTTACAATAATAACATGTATTTTTTAATCCGAAGAAACGGTCCGACAGCAATGTGGTTTATTTCTTACAAGTTTTGCAATAATTTTTTTTTCTAATGTAGAGGATTTCAATTAGCTATTGAAAATAATACGCATGTCTCCTTTTTCTTGTTTTAGTTTGTTGCACAAGTGAATGTGAACAGCGTTACGGCACCATTATATCAGAGAAGGAAATACGAAAGGAAAAAAAAATAGAAACACAAGTGCTATTTTCGTTTGTTTTCAACGAGTTCAATCCAAATAAGACTAAATATAAGCGACTTTGGTATAGCACGTGCATACACCTCAACTAAAATTTATTTTGTATTTCACATTTTCAGCAGTGTTTCAGCGTATATAATATCCAGCTTTAAAATTTGTGCTCTAATCTCTATTCGTGAATTTCCAAAACGTGAAGGGAGCAAATTGGTTGTAACTGTAAAAAAATGTGTCGTTTGCCGTCATGCGGTTTGTGAATGGGGCCAAAGGTCCCATGAGGTCATCAAGGTCACATGAGGTCACAAACATGTGGGTCACAACCCAAGGTCCATTATATCCAAGAATCATGAAGATGTGGGGAAATGTGGAATACGGAAAAAAGTGGGCAATTATATTTAGGATTAACATTTGGGTCAACACACACACACACACACACACACACACACACACACCAGACACACACAGACATACACACACACACACACCCTACCAAAATCCCTATGTGCCCTGTTGCAGACGACACAAAAAAGTGCCAAATGAGTAAGTAATCAAATGAACAATACTTTACTCTGATGTGAATGCTGAACATGCTTTGTTTGGCTAGTTTGCTACACCCAATCCAAACCCACAAGAATGCCACTCTGTAATGCAAACCACTGATAAGAATATCACAGTCTGTAAAATCTCTTAAATATAATTTCGCTGGCTCTTACGTTGAGAGACGATTACATCAAGTACATTTACCATTTTGTCAGTATTAACCAAACCTCGAGTTGTTTGAACTGTAAACTGAGTAGTAGAGTATATGCAAAATCGTTTCGAAGAAACGTCACTTCACTGGCTTCTGGCCGGATTTTCGCCTTCTTTTGACTTTTCCCAAATTTAGGAGAAACGACTTTAAGTTGGTAGCAATATGGACAGATGGTTTTGGGTCATATCTTTCTAAGACGTCAATGTAGGTCGTAGAGAAGGATATATTTAAAAAAGTAAATGGCGCAGGGATTAAAACAAATCACTTTTTAGTGACACTTACTGTTTTCTTGCCATTAACCCAGTTACCTTCTAAAATTTAAAACCAAAATGACAAACGTCCCCTTGAAATTTCGTTCATGATATATGAAAGTGATCAACTAAAATTTTCTTTATGAAAGTAAAGGAATTCAAGGAAACAAAATTGGCGAAATGTCACCGTGTTTTCGTTATTTTCTTCAAAGTATGAGCTTTATTAAAAATCCGCAATTTTTTTCTTTTTGTACCTTTTTATAAGTATTGCATGCATACTTAAGACGATATGATACAAAACAGGCACAAGCCTAACCATAGTCTTGTTCATGACGATCGGCTATGTGCCCTCTTCCGAGGAACATTCCCCTATATAATCATTGGTGTTGACCCTCCCCCTCCCCGCCTTCCCCCTCCCCGTGGCCTTAGCTTAGCCATGATATAAAAATGGACCTCAGCCCAGCGCCCATGCAAAATCACTCTCCCCCAAACACCTCAGGGCCTTAGGCCGGCGCCCATGCAAAACCGTAAATGAAGATGGGCTCAGAAATCTATTTCATACCTTCCATATTATGTGCACGAATGAATAACTCCCGCTTACGAATTACTGCCACACACGAATCTCCTCCCATTATAGAAATTGCTAACTTCCACGATACGCTCACAGCGAGGCGGAGCCTCGCCGTCTTGTTCGCCGTCTTGATGGGCCGAACCACTTATGCAAATGAAGCACAGTAGAACAGGCACTGCATTGTTATGTAAGGTTTATTTTGTGTGTGTGCAAGTACAAAGGTCACCCTTCGTGAATAAATCTCAATCCAGTAATATTAGGTCATTGCATCGCGTCTTTGATTGGTCATTATCGGCTTGAATGATTCATCGTCGCCCGTATATGGAAACAACCCCCCCCCCCCCCCCGCGAAGATTTTCTCGTAATCACGAGAACATTTTCGAAAAAGGGAAATTTGTCTGCACGAGCAGCAGTAACTCGTCTTTTCAATTGTTTTACCGAATAACAATGAAGATCACAGCACTACACTGGGCATCGTTTGTTGTGGGATTCTCAGCCGAGTTTGGATTACGATACAAGTATCCATGGTTATAGGCCACAGTGGTTATAGGCTATGATTCCAACAGTTCGCTGGTAAAATAAAAGAAGTGAATGGTCTTGACCAACACTAGCCTAACCAAGATTTTTTTTGGGGGGAGGCAGTTTTAATGGGAGAAGATTTTTGCATGATATTTTTAGGATTGGTGGATTTTTTTTAAAACGGGGAAGATTCTTCGGACTCTTAAATGAATGGACCCCAAAACGGTGTCAGGAGTCA
>JAMKCH010021684.1:0-21658 GCA_023653785.1 Ophioderma brevispina
ACAAAATACACCTTTAAAGACACTATCAGTGATTTGCTAAGTCAGCAAATCGAAAAAATCATCAAAAATCAGATTTTCCATGTATGTAAGAAGCACAGGTATCCTAACATACCCTCCAAATGATAAGACCAGAAGCAACCTAATAAGGACAGAATCAGAGATTTTAGTGATTACTGTCCGAACGGACACTTACTACAACACCTAATTGAATGGAGAATCGTATCTTGGAACACTGCCGTTTTCTTCCTTTTCTGTCAATTCTACAGCTGAAAAAGGTAACTAATGAGGATTCCACAAACTTATCCTTCACTTTGAAGCTATTCCTGCAAATTTCAAATATTTTTTTCAAATCACTGATAGTGTCTTTAAGTTAACATCAACCACCTGCACAGTTGGCCCCTTTTTAGGGTGTTGTGCAGTACTGGAACAAGACAAAAAAAAAATTGTAGCATTTGCCCACTCCCTCAGAATTATGTCAATCAACTTCTGTAAGTATATAACTTGAGATTTTGACATTTTGTTTGAAGGCATAAGATGGATTTCACTGAAGCATACCATGACAGGTGTTCGTCACTAGGACATGCAGCAAGAATAGGGAATGAAACGTTATTGGCCAAACTAATCCGAAATGGTTCAAGTGTTGACATCAAGGACAATCGTGGATGGACTCCCTTGCATGAAGCAGCAGCTCATAATCATCTGAAGTGTGTGCAGCAATTGCTTCCGCATTTGGAAGATGGTGGTAAGGATTAAAGAGCAGCACCTTCTTGAATTTGTTTTTTGCGAGAGAAATATTTTATGTGAATTATTTCCATTGGGGTCCATTCATTTGGAAAGAGTTGGGACAATCAGGGGTAATCAGTTTAGTAATCACCCTACTCTTTTTGAAACTTACTGTGATAGGCATGTACAGGAATGATACTCTGTACATGGGACCGACAGCTTAACATCCCCTCTTATCAAAACTTACTGTGATAGGCATGTACAGGATGGGACGTTAGCTTAACGCCCCCACTGAAAGACAAGATATGGTTCATTAACCCAAGACCAACTGGACCATGGAAAGAGCAAATTCTAATTTTAATCAATAGCTTTCATATAGATTTAAACGCCAGAATTTAGAAATCAGAAGCCCTGCTTGGAATTGAAAGGTGAACCTCCAGTAACAATAAGTAATTATATACCCTAAGCAGTGAGCCAAATTCTGTTTTGAGAATGTATAGTGAAAATTGCATTCTTTGTTGGCTTTGTTTTTGTGTCGCCTGAACGAATGTTCATGGAGGCACATACTAGTCCAACTTTCTGTGTGTCCGTGTGTCCGTCCGTCCGTCCGTACGACTCGGTTAACCTTTTTCAAAATGCTCTGGAGGCTAAACGCTATCCCCGATTTACTTAAAAAAAAAAAAAAAAAAAAATGGGACGTTAGCTTAACGCCCCCACTGAAAGACAAGATATGGTTCATTAACCCAAGACCAACTGGACCATGGAAAGAGCAAATTCTAATTTTAATCAATAGCTTTCATATAGATTTAAACGCCAGAATTTAGAAATCAGAAGCCCTGCTTGGAATTGAAAGGTGAACCTCCAGTAACAATAAGTAATTATATACCCTAAGCAGTGAGCCAAATTCTGTTTTGAGAATGTATAGTGAAAATTGCATTCTTTGTTGGCTTTGTTTTTTGTAATTGCAAACTATAATGCATTTTTCTTCCACAAGTCAGTGACATCAACATGGTCACGCAAATATTTCACGGGTGCATCTAAGTGTCAGCTTTAAACACGCATGTGTGTACGCCAGCACTTTCAATCAACACTCGCGACTTAATGCTGCGGCCACTGAATATTGCACTGACTCAAGGAAGATAAATGCACTATAGTCTGAGGTTGCTCTGACTCAGAAGGTGTATTGAATCAATCCCACAATGCACCAGTTTGGGGAAATTTCACCTCAATGGGGTCATGTGATCCCACAAAATTCCTATTCTTAACACATAAAAAGCCTGACTTTTATGCTCATTTTAGCTTACAAAACGTTAGTACTTAGGGACTTTTTAGCATGATCGTGAAATGTCTTGTGGTTCTTAAACATCTTGAACACTTTTTATCCCTGAGTGTACTGACATGTGTTTAGTACACTACGGTATAGGCATATTGCAATGCATCATGGGATTGATTCAAAACACCCTCTGGCTCTGACTAGACACTTCTTAATATTGGGTAGCCAGCCTGACCTACCTGTACAAACTAGGGCAAACATAATTAGAGCTAGTTCTGGTAACCAGAACCAGAGGTCAGCATTATCTTTTAACACTAAGAGTAGTGTTAAAAGATAATGTTGACCTCTGGTTCTGGTTTAATACCAGAACTAAATTAGGTCACATTCCAGGGAAATTAGATGTATGTCAGGTACCCAAGTTTAATTCGTCCAACAGATTTTATGGAAAAGTTGAATATGCCAACATGTGTATTTCCCTTGATTCTGTCAAAATTTCATTTCTATTTTGGTAATTAAGACTGAGTCATGCATAAAACTTTTATAATGTTACCAAAAGTGAAGTTTAACTTTGTTTTGAATATGATTGCATGACTTACTTTACATTACACATCTTCCACTGGTGCCATGCATACCGTATAACTTAACGGCAAGAGTTCCATATGTCCCCCCTCTGCGAATTCTGCAACCTTATCCTGTGGTTTATTCTGTCAAGGCTGCAGAATTCTTAGGGGAGGAGACCATATGGAAGTCTTTCCATAATTTCAACACACCTTGTCACAAACTGAATTATTTACTTACAGATGTAAATTGCCGCACCTTTGAGGGAGAGACTGCTCTCTGGTTGGCTGCCAAGAAAGGCTGTCATGAGATTTTGCTTACCCTGGTAGAGGCAGGAGCCGATCCTAATATCGGCAACAATGAAGAGGGATCTCCCTTACTGCAAGGTATTCAATTAATGTTTAGTGCAATATTTGCATGAGCTTAAAAGCCTACCTTTGTAAAATCTTTCTTGAGTACTGTGTGCTCTTATATTTGTTGTTTAATTATAACTTTCACACTAAATAGATCAATACATTTTTTAGCCGATCGATCCATGTAACTTCATTTCAGACGAGAAACACGGATATATTAAACTGCAAACTATGACACATTCATCTGGTGCCTCTTCAAGTGTTATCACATAGAAAGTGAGAAAATGTACACACTGAAAATAGACCAGTTAACATCCTACGTCACTTTTGTTGCCTGCGAATACATTCCTGCGAATCGTTATGGCCCATCAGTGGCGTAACCAGCGGGGGGGCAGGGGGGGCAGACTGCCCCCCCGGACAACTAAAATGGGGACGGAGAAGCTAAAAAATGGGGACTAAAAGAAGGGGAGAAGAAGGGGAAGAAGAGGGAGAAAGAGAAGGAAAAGGGAAGGAAAAGGTGAAAAGAGAGAAGAAAAGAGGAAGGAGAAGGGAAAAGAGATAATAAGAAAGGAAAAAAAAAAAAAAAAAAAAAAGTTGAATATGCCAACATGTGTATTTCCCTTGATTCTGTCAAAATTTCATTTCTATTTTGGTAATTAAGACTGAGTCATGCATAAAACTTTTATAATGTTACCAAAAGTGAAGTTTAACTTTGTTTTGAATATGATTGCATGACTTACTTTACATTACACATCTTCCACTGGTGCCATGCATACCGTATAACTTAACGGCAAGAGTTCCATATGTCCCCCCTCTGCGAATTCTGCAACCTTATCCTGTGGTTTATTCTGTCAAGGCTGCAGAATTCTTAGGGGAGGAGACCATATGGAAGTCTTTCCATAATTTCAACACACCTTGTCACAAACTGAATTATTTACTTACAGATGTAAATTGCCGCACCTTTGAGGGAGAGACTGCTCTCTGGTTGGCTGCCAAGAAAGGCTGTCATGAGATTTTGCTTACCCTGGTAGAGGCAGGAGCCGATCCTAATATCGGCAACAATGAAGAGGGATCTCCCTTACTGCAAGGTATTCAATTAATGTTTAGTGCAATATTTGCATGAGCTTAAAAGCCTACCTTTGTAAAATCTTTCTTGAGTACTGTGTGCTCTTATATTTGTTGTTTTATAACTTTCACACTAAATAGATCAATACATTTTGTAGCCGATCGATCCATGTAACTTCATTTCAGACGAGAAACACGGCAAACTATGACACATTCATCTTGTGCCTCTTCAAGTGTTATCACATAGAAAGTGAGAAAATGTACACACTGAAAATAGACCAGTTAACATCCTACGTCACTTTTGTTGCCTGCGAATACATTCCTGCGAATCGTTATGGCCCATAGTATTAAAACTCTAACAGATACAATTGCCCAGTGTGTAACAGTCAGGCCGACCTATTTCAAGATACCAGGCCCTAACATGTTTACAAACATTGCTGTTAACTGGTCTTGCTACTTGCTAGAGTTTACTAATTAGCATAATTTATGCAAAAAGTATGCAGACAATGCAATTTTGATTTTCTATTAACTTTTGAATTGAAAAATATGCAAATTTTAATGCAACAAATTGTTATTTTGATAATGTGAGCCTCCTGAAAGGATTGTAGGTGCATCACACTTCTAATTATTTATTTGTAACTTGTTTTTGACAATTGTAACACCATGGAAAGTATATACACTATTATTAGAGCATATATAATCAATGTGGTAAGGTTATCGAATGTGGAGATGTGGAAGACTTGCTAGCCAAGCAACAGACAGAGAAGCCTATTTCTCATTCTAGCTTGGGGGAAAGTCCCCGGACCCAGGACAGCAAGTGTCAGGTCTTAATATGATCTATACCAGACCTTCCTTCTCATACAAGGCTGAGACGTCTGTAAGACAGAGCCATGAGATGGGTCTGGTAATAGTCGTAGCACAGTGATGCAAGTGACAGGAAACTGTTAACACAATGGGGCTCACTCTCCATATCTCCTTTCTATTTTCAAAGCCAGTTTGTAATTTTGATTGTTGTCCTCATTTGAATGAATGTATTCATATACTTTTACATTGTGTTCATCCTCTATTACGTAGGCACATTTTTAAGGCGGGATCCAATTGATGCACATACTCACCACTCAAAATTGCTCGTATTCCCCCCTCAGCCCCATAGTTTCAGCAGTTACTATCCAAATGTATCCAAATGCATAAATTTTTCCAAAATTGAGATAATAAGGATTATAAATCAATTTTTAAGTAACATTTAGGGTGATTAAATATACAGGGTGTCTAAATATGCATACAGGTGTAACAGAAGATGTAATGTCTCGGTCGCAGGGCAAAGGGGTCCAGAGGGCTGATTTAGTATGATTTTTTTTCTTCCAAATTTTTTTTTTCTGACAGGGCACTCAGTCCCCTCTGCCACCTCACTGGCTATGCCAGGCCCATTAGGCGCATGGTCTCCCTTCCTAATGGTTAACTAGATTTTGTGATTTATTGCAATGCTTATCTCCTTTCACAGTGTCTCCAAAGATATTTCATCAAAATCAAAGCCACTTTTTTAGCACACACATACAAGTACCATATTATAGTAGATTCAATCCATCTTGTCACCAGAAGAAAAGTTTTGGACAGCATCGATTTGTTGGGAGAGGAGGCAGAAACCTGGGGATAAGAAAAAGAATATGTGGCCCGATTCACTTGTTTCATGAACAAACTAAGATAATCTGGCCTTTCATGTTGACATCATTTTTACATAGTGCAAAGACTTTTGTGTTCCTTCATATCCTAAACACAGGCGTTCAAAAGTCAGTAACATTCAACTCACCTGTTTATTGAATACCACTGAAGCAAATACGATTAGTCAGAATGTTTTGAGAGTTAATGTAGCTATAAATGCGCTTACGTTGACTTGAATGTTTCCTTAAGCATTGAATTGGTTTTTCTCTGCTACCAGACTACATGTATCAATAGATATTGCATGGAATTTTAATTTCCACCCACTAAGTACTGCACATGCCCCTCATTCAATGCCCATACCTTTGGAAAAGTACTATAGGTGACATGATGGGTTGAATCTACTATATATAATTTGAAGCAACTAGTTTGTCAAAATTATGATTCAACTTCCATTAGCAAGTTGCTCCTTGTGCTAAGGATTGCATAACCGATGCTGTGCTTTTTATAATTGTTGTAATCCTTTGAAGGCATGAGAGAAGTGTTATGTTGCCTTATTATGACTCATGACTCAAAAGATTGTTTGTGCTTCTTGGTCAGGGAAGGTACATTTAACCAATTAAACAAAAAAATAGTTACTTTGGAAAACAAGGGTTAGAAATTTGCTGTAAAGTGTAAATTGAGCATTTTGGGCACATTACATCTGCTAGTTGCACAAAAAACCACCAATCAACATCAATTCTTGAATGAAAAGACTGATACAATTTTTTAAACCTAATCTTGGTTCAGAATTAATACAGCTTGACCCAAATGAGCAACAGAGGGATTTGACATCATACCATTGTAGCAAATGAATCTTATTAATGAGGAATCACCATTTCCCATTTCCTTGTAGCTGTAGCAGGAAATCACCAAGAATGCGTGGACATTCTGTTACAACACAACGCTAATTTACGATGTCAATTCTGCAACGGCTGGTCACTGATGCATGAGGTCGCCTGTCAGGGTAACACTACGATGGCTAGATATCTACTTGATAGGGGTGCACCATTAGACCTAGCCGATGATTTTGGAATCAAGCCTGTGTTTACTGCTGCTCAATATGGCCGAGTTGAGTGTCTCAAACTGATATTGGAAAGAGGTAATTATTATACGTCACAATAACACTAACCCTGACGTCGGTTTTTCTAGCCGACGGAACTGAAGGAGTGAGGAAAGAGGGGAACAAGAAAAGTCACAAACTTGGGTGGGATTCGAACCACGGGCCCTTTGGGCCCCCGCCCCATGACCGGGATCCACTTCCTATGGCGGTGTTGCTGGCCCAGTCAGCGATTTCGTGCCCATATGAAGTCTTTGTTTGATTAGGTCTCACTGACTTTTCTGGACTTTTAGTGGCATTTTTCTCAATTAACAAACCCAGTGAGTTTTGGTGAGATTTAGCCGTGCTAGGGTAAAGCCACCATTTCTATCATATAGATTCTAGTAAACACCTGACAATATAGTTTTCCAAACTAGTAATTCTTTATTTGCATAAGTGTAACTCTGCTGTCATACTACTTTAAGGCTGACTTAGAGATTTTTGAAATATAATTTTTTTGTGTATTTATTTAAAAATATTAAAAAAAAAAAAAAAAAAAAAAAAAAAAAAAAAATCCCCAATTCCAAAGTTTGAGATGAATGGGATTTTTTTGTTTCCTGCCGTAACATTATTTGTAGTATAACATGCCATAGGATACTGTTAAAAACATTTTCTGGATCCTGAAATTTATACAAAGTTGTGAGTTTCTATATGAAGGACTTCGATTTGAGCTTAGCTGTTTCAACAAAGTGATTAGTATGTGGACAAAGCATTATTACATCCAAAAACACAATTCGTTTGAAAATCCTCGGGAAATCTCTGAGTCATCCTCATGGCAGGTTTCGGAAAAGGTTAATAATACAGACCCGGTTTCGTCTTTCTGTTCTGATTCTCTGATGGCCAGCAGAATACAGTGCTAGAATGGTTATTAATACCGCATTTAATGTACATGGTGTCTCAGGAAAGAATTCACTACAGCAACCCTACCGATGGTGACCATAACTTCCAAAGTAAGTATCACATTTTAGAAATTTAAAAAATCTTAAAACCACAATTAACTTTTTAACATTTTAATTTAACACATCCTTGATTTCTGTTCCGTAGTTTTGAAGACATAAGTGATTAATGTAACCATGTCAATGGACACTCTCTTCCAGTCTTTGTAATAAATGATTTCAGACAGAAGCAGGCCAGACATAATCTCTTGGGGTTGTTTTGGTCTGTGTAGTGTCTCACATTGTATATGCTGACATATCTGTTCATCTTGAAGCGTTGCCTCTGTCCCCAACTTAAGTTCAGTTTTAAAAAACCCTTGCAAGGCCTTGTGGTTGAGCCATTGACAGACGGTTACTCTGTGCGTTTGTAGTCTGCTGCTTGGAGAGAACGCCTAACTTGCAATTCCTAATAAGGTTTTGAAATTTTCAAGGTCTAATAGGGTAATCCTGTTAAAAGCCTTGATCCTGGATGCGATGTGTAAGCACCTTGTTTACGTTAGCAAGTTTGTTTTGGATTAGACGATGACTCCGTCGATGGCTGCAAGTTCCTGAAAGTTCGGGCTGTGTCTTCCGCCTTCCCTGGCCGACTCTTTTTCAAATTTTGACTGTACCCGTTTCACAGTACTTCTTTTAACATGTTCCATGATTATCTTCTTGCAAGGATTTCTGTGGAATCTTAATCTAATTCTGACTGACCAAGTAAACATGTTATTACCATTTCGGCATATCTGAAAAACCACAAACGCCCTTGGTATGCGAAAAAGTGACCAAACCATTTTTTTTCCTCTCGTGCCAGTACTTCATAATAACACGAGTATAGATTAAAACGCGGATTTTGAATTTCAACACAACTCAATCATGCTTATTATTTAAATGTCAGAATCCCCACCATCTTATGGAATAAGATGTCTAATTTGAAATAAAAGCTATTGTGAATAATCTTATTCTTCAGTTTATCACACATTTAAAGATGATTAAATTTTTCAATTCCTTCGATGCAGTGCCACCCCTAGTGCAACTACAATGCAAAGGTTCTACAGATGTTTATTGGTGGTGTTTTCTAAGAAAGATGATAATTCATTGTTAGTTAACCATGTTTTTGTTTGTTCTTGTGTGAACTTTTTGTTATAATTGTCACGGTAATCGTAGTACTATAAGAAAACGACCAAAATGGCATTGAACTAATCAAACTCTAAACAGCCGTTCTTTGGGGAATGAAACGATTCCACAGCTTGAACAGAGTAACACGAGTATCAGCGGTAGTCTTAACATCAAAGCTGCATTATTGTGAGCAACTTGGAAGGAAGTGTCCTTTGACATGTGTTACATATCGCTTTTTTCTTCAAACTACTGAACCGAATCGAGTGATGTTTACATTAAAATGTTAAAACGTAATTGTGGTGTTAAGATTCTTTTTAAATATTTCTCAAATGTGATACTTACTTTTCAAGTTATGGTTGCCTAGAGTTGGGTGTAATTCTTTCTGAGACACCCTGTATACTAAGTTTTTCCAAGGTGTGATCAACACACATGCATTTGGATAAGGCCACGCCACTCTACCTACATCCCAGGAAGAGTACCCACCCTCCTGCTTGAGTTAGTTGCTGATCATGTGTGCAAATGCAGCTCCTTGAAAAAACACGAGATGGGGATTGACAGCCTTTGCATCTGCTGCACACAAATGCACCATGTGAGGGGAGAGTCCTCTTGTGATGGTGGCTGTTGAAAAAGGAACCTCACAAAGAGATTACATAATCGCATTTTTAAATGATAGGTCTACATGATTATAACATAGATTAGCTATTTGGCACTAACCAACCTCAGATTTGGGGATAAAATAACCAGACTTACATTGGAGGCATGACAAGTATCCTCATACTATGATAAAGCGCTTTAAAGGAACCTCAAAAAGAGATGGTGGCAGCACTAGAGGTGTGCACAGGGAGGCAGTTCCCCACCTAATCTTTTAAATAATTTACTTGCCAAAACTTCCCCCCGCCCCAATCTCCACTCCTCCCCCTTCGCCCCTTTTTGGCAAAAATCAGCAATTTTCGAGGCCCCACCATCACACAATTTTGGGCAAAAATAAGCAATTTAATTTGCACTAAGCAAATCTCAAATTGTGATGTTCCACCCCCCCCAGAATCTCACTTTTTCCCCATAAAATTTTTTATTTTTTTTATTTTTTTTACCACCCCCCCCCCAATTGTAGTAGCCTTATCATTCAAACAATCCTTTTTGCCAGCAAGGTTCAGTCAATGACCAGGATTCGAAAGTAAGTAATGTGAAGTGCCACTTTGTAAAGAGTGAGATCTAAAGTGCCACTATCCGATGGCAGAATAGCAAGGAAAGTATGTCGAGGGCTGTTTAATAGGGTCATCTTAACCCCGCCAGTGCATATGCAAACCGCTATTTTCGTTTGCCTGACATAACCCTGTGTCCGAACTCCTGAAGTTCTTTGCTTTTGTAACTTGTAATATAAAGTTAAAGGTGCAACGAGAGATCTCACATATATCAATTTCACTAAAAATCGAAAGTACTTGGATTTTGTGGTGTCGCTGCCCTAATATGCAGGAAGACCACAGGGATCACTTTGTATACTGTTTTTGTGATGTCCACTTTGTTGTTGTGAAAAGGGTTAACATTTGCTTGTAATATCCGCTTCCTCAATACTTTGAGGGAGTTAAACCACTACATGTTTTGGGGACTCTCCCAATGTGTGAAAAATATTGGATCCAACATGATAATTATGAAATTTCATGATTTAAACGGGCCCAATATTATTGGGCCGACTGCGTCCTCCAATATTTTGCATTCATACTCGACCCATTAAATTTGGGCTTAATCGATCCAATTTTATATCAATTACTTGGGTCACAGGTGCACCCATGGCACCCCCATTTGTGTTGAGGAGTCACATCACATACCAAGGTCAAAGTTCTGTGAGGTCAAGTTGTAAGATAGCTGAAAAATGTAAAATTGACCTCATTTTGAAAGTTGAAGTTCCATTGGAACCAAACTTGGTTTATTATGGCTTTACTGCACCCCTCATTTTTGTTATGAGGTCTCAAGGTCATATCAAGGTCAAAGGTCATGGTAGGCCTATCATTCACTTACCGGACAGCAGGCGACACAAGCGGTTCCGAGGACCGATGTATGTTTTTTGGCTCTGTTGAAAGCTGAGAAGTGTCCTTTGTGGTACAAAAATGTGAATTTCTACTTTCATTAGGAGCAAATACAAAATTCAGCCTATGAATTTTATTGACAAGAATCAAATCAAAATCAACCTTTTCTCTCTTTTTAAGACATTTCTGTAGCCAAAGACAAGGTAAGAAATCTCTGATGGCTATTATGAATTACTATTATGACACCATAGTTGTGTACTTCCAAATCTCTCGTTGCAACCTCTAAGCTGCGACATAACGAGGCGTAATCCAGGATGACATACCCCCTGGGGACAAACTGACGATGAACTTTTGGCGCTCCTGTGAGATTGAAAATGGCACCCCTTTCCACAATCTTCTTGATAGCATCAGATCTCTAGAAATAACAAGTTATCGGCGAGCGCAGCGAGCTGGAACTTTTGAAATGTGTCTGCCAAATTGAATTTTTTTGTCGGCACCCCCCCCCCCATTGGGGGCAGTTTTTAAGAGGCAGCAGTGTCACAGCTGCTGCACAGGGTCCCCATAAAATATTTCTCTCCGGGCCCCCCCCTCAACCCCTAATTCCACTAAAGTGGGACATTTCATTCCATTCCTCAGTTGATTTCTACTTGTAATTTGTCAATTTTTTACTTTTTTTATATTTTCCCCCTTTTCCTCCCCCTTTTCTTGCCAGTTTTCAATGCTGTTTCGCGCCCCTTTCCTATTTTCAGCCCTTTTCCTTTTGTTTTGTTTTTTTGTTTGTTTTGACTGCCCCTTATTATACCCCTTTAAACTCCAATTTCCTCTGTGACAATCGTTTTCGTCCTTTTCCTTAAACTATTTTCAAATCAACCGCTTTCGTTTGTTTCAGTTCTTGACGCCCTTTTGTTTCGTTAGCTTCCAATTCCTTTGCTATTTTAGCGTCCCCTTTAATTCCTTAACTTTTTTCCATAATTGTTCCTTTTTGGCGCCCCTCTCGTTTTTATCTACTATAATCATCCGTTTTTTCTTTTCTTTCTCTAAAAGCAATTTCATTATTTTTTTTATTTGTTCTAAGTTCAACTTTTCTTTCAACTATTTCCTTCACCACCCCTTCGTTTCCTAAGGCAATTAATTATTTTGCTTTTTTAGCGCCCCCTTCCTTTACTAATTGTATCGGTTCTCTTTTTCCTCATTTTTTGTTGCACATTTTCGTCCTAATTTGGGCGCTCCTTACTTTCCCTACAATTCTTCCGTTTCTCGCCTTTCGCATAAGCTTTTCTATCTCTTCCCCCTTAGTTGTCCCCCTTCCCCCTTTTTATTTTACTTTTTTCTTTTCCTTTCTCCATTTCATCTCTACTTTCTTTCGTTTCCTTCGCTCGTTCCCTTCCTTGCCTTTTCCCCTTTCCCTCTCCTTCCTTTCCCTTTTCTTCTCCCTTTCCCTTCTTTTTCTCTTCTTTTTGGCGCCCCCTTTGGTCTTACCTCGGGGGGGGCAGCCGCCCGCCTTATGCCCCCCCTCACGGATATGCCATGGCATAATATCATGTAACAAAACAGCAGACTTGGGCATTCTTATTCTATTGATGACACCACACTCACCGATGTTGAAAGCTTCAAGTTATAAATTTTTAAAAAAAGAAAAACCTTTCAAACACTAATAAACGAGCTTGTGCCGACTGATCTGATTTTATATATATAACAGATTTTAATGATTTGTAATTTGTTCAGAATGTCCAAAGCAACTTGTCCAAACATAAAATTTACACTATCATATTTAAGATTACGAATGTAACTTAATGTGTAAACAAGAATGTCCATTACTCTCCACAAGAAGTGTTGCATTTCAATGAGGATATGTCCCTCACAGCTAAGACTCCAAATGACAGCATGCAAGTCAAATTATAGAGATCCCTCAGGTACTATTCCATTGGAATCTTCTCAGTCCTTTTGTCCAGCAGTTCAAGACGACAAGTTACAGAAGTCCCTCGCCGATAGATAAATCACATTATATCAGTCCAAGATAAAATTCACCACGATTTCTATCTGGCCACAGTTTGGAAGCTTATTTTGATTCCAGCCCTTTGGCTTCAAAGAACGACAGTAGAATAATTAAACAGCAAGCAACTCTGCTCCACTGGAATTTATATATCCGCACTAGGTACTTGATGTCTGATCTAATACTGCAGATTAAAACTTAAAAAGCTATCTTCTAGCTACTTTTTAGTATGGATGCTGGCAGAGATTCCTTCATGATAGTAGTTAACTACTCACAGATAATTCCCCTTTTCTAACATAACCTTACATCATTCTCCATGCATAAACTACCTTACACTACTGACCAATCTGAATTCCACCGAATTACTCACTACTCACTTCATATATAAACTTTGTGGGGGAATTCCCTAGGTTCTGCAATTTTTTGATCTCAAAACTAAACAATGTCTAAGTTTATCATTTCTTGGGCATGTTTTTTTCCCCACGTCCTTATTGTGCAATTTAACAGGTGCACCTAGCAAACAAACTAGGTCCATTCCCTTCTCTCCTTATAGTAAACAACATAACTGTTCCGTGAGTAATCTCTTCTCAATAAATGAGAAATAATATTTTTAAAATTTAATCAGAAATCATGGAGGCTAGATAACATGTTCATAAGGAATATCTCCTGTGTTAAAGCCATGTCGGTGATTGGAACAGCTACAAACATCTCCTCTAACTGCTTGGTAAATCCCAAACCTGATAAATGTCAAAAATGGAGCCCTGCTATCTCGGGTGATCTGAAGTAGTTTGTCTATTTGATGGTCAATCATAAAAAAAGGCTATAACTGATCCACCATTAATTAATCCACATTGAGTTGCACTGTGATTTACATGGTGTTGACAAGACTTATGATCCTAGTATATACCATACCACCCCAGGCCGGACTTTCCCCGATACACCATTCACTTCGCCTCGTGCCAGGGACAAATTCAGGTCATTCAGTATCTATTGAAGCAGGTTGTAATGTCAATACTGTTAAAGAAAAAGAAATGCAAGGATATAAAGATCAAGATGTGGGAAATCAAGTAAACATATACAACCAAGGCCCCTTCTTTTAGATGCTATAGAGAACCGAAGTCTTGGATGTGAGCAAAGGGTCTCTGCAGCCAGTGGTTGCCAAACTGAATGCCTAGAAAAGAAATGATCTGTCCACTGAAAATTGCATTCCCAAATAACGCACTCTTGCGTGTACTGTTAGAACACGGCCTGCCAACGTAACTGTGGGACATGTTTCAAAGGATGCAGAACTACTATGTGAGACTCGATTTTTCGGAGCCATTAATTCTTGCCTTACATTGTGGCAATGAGTTGGATTTGAGTTGCCTGCATGAAAAAGCGATGGGTGGGATGTTGTTGCCAGAGGCGTTCTGATTCTTTCAATAACGGACTTCATGGTGACATTAGTCAAACTGGCATCAGATTATACAGATAATATAGGCATTGTGTCTTCATTTGCTGGCAAAAACTTTTTCAACACCAAGCAAGTGGGGAAATATCAGAAATCTGTTGGTAAGCTCTTTGAAAATATATTTTAAAGGTTGCTGTTCGATTTATGTCTATTTTGTTCTTACCTTGATATGAGAGCCTGGACTTTGCACATAGGCCCCATCAAGTAACGTGGGAAACAACTTGTGGTTTTGATTAGAAGAAGAGCAATAATGCACCACTTGAAAGCCCGAATGCAATGCTGTGCTAATATGATGGTTAACCATTAATTTTGTTGTTTTTTGTTTTATATCTTGGGAGATTGAAAGGATTTGAGGGCTCAAAATATTTCAGGACGACAATGAGAAAAATACTGCCTGTCATCGGATATCAAAATCGCTACTACTTCCGGGGGTAAATTCAGAGGGGTCCAAAGATGATGGAACAGGCACCTTTTTAACTGAAGTTAATTTTTACAAGCCACCAGATTTTTTATCTATATTCTAAATAGGCCACGTGTATCTGTCTGTCTGGATGTCGGTCTGTCTATTTTCTCGGAGGCCGTGGGATCGTACGGGTCACGAAAAACTTGGTGGTGGGTTGTTCGGTGGGTGTTTGGAGGGTGTAGTGTTGGGAAGGGAAAGAGTCAAGTTCAGATGAGTAGGGCGTACGGAGCACCGAAGGGCGACAAGGGGGGGGTACGGTTGTAACGCCAAAAACAAATCCGAAAGTATCCGCCCACCCTAAGGTATCAAAGTGTATCCCAACTAATTCCAAACAAGTAGTATTGACACAGAGCAAGTTTGTTTATATTAGAACTAGGTCACCATCTATAATGCTGTGTGTGTGCTGGATCAAATTCCTTTGGAAGGTGTTATAATTATGACAGTGCACCTGCAATTCAAGGTCAAAGGCTGTTAAATGGGGTAAATATTGGTGTATGGCCATGAAACTTGGAGGGTGGGGTTGATTGCTTATGCCAAAAATCAACCGCTCATTCGAGCCAGGTGATCGCGAAAACCAGGTGATCGCGAAACCCGGGGACCGCCTAGTACAAATATATTTTTGAAGGGTGTTATTTCTCTATTGTGTGAAATAAACTTCTGAAGGTGTAGAGATCATTTCATAAGGGATACACTACCATAATTTCTTTGAAAAGATTCATCAGGATTGTCCATATTATAATTATAAAGAAGGTTCTTAGTATCAAATCCAATGGTAAACATACCTGAGCAACAGTTTCGTGCTACTACGTAGCACTTCTTCAGGCTAATGACCAAGCTTCCGTCAGTCCTTTTGGACTTGGCCGTAGATGGCGTTCTTCTCATCAGGAGTTGGTCATAGATATTTGGTAGAATGTAGTTTCCCCCGTCTCTATTAATAGTTTGTTGACCCTGCTTTCTGATCCAGATTGATTCCTTTATGTGTCTTTTCAGTCTATCTTGCTCACGTTCCTTGATGGTTGCCTCCTCCCAGCCGAAAACATGGTTTGTGACCTCAACATGATCGGTGATTGCTGATTTGTTTGGCTCACACCAGTGGTAGAAGTTTTTTCTTTGGGCCCGGGTAAATGCTTTTTCCGAAGCATTTTTTCAGCTATCTGTAATTTGTGTTCTTTCGGTCCTTGTCCTCAAATACCTTGAGGTTTCCCATATAACGATTTTTCAACAGGTTGGCGGCAGGGGATTTCGTATACAAAATTGGTGTTTGGCTTAAGTCCCTTCTTATCTTAGGGGGTGGACTAAGAGGTTTGCGAATGATTTGGTGTGGTTTGAAGGCAGGAGAGATCCCATGTTTTAGGAAAATTCTCTTGGCACGTTGAGACAGTCCATCTACATAAGGGAGGACGACCATGCCCCGAGATATTGTCATTTTAGTAGTGGGGTTTCTCATTTTCTTTGGTTGAGGTTTCTTGTAGGCCCATTCTGGGTATCCACATTGAGGGATTCTTTGATCTTGTTCTCCTCTGCGACTTTATCCTCCTCGTCTGTGATAACCTTGTCCTTTCTGTCCATGAGTGTTTTGATGATGCTGAATTTGTGTTGGAGTGGATGATGGGATTGGAAATGGAGATATTGGTCTGTGTGGGTTTTCTTTCTATACACAAGTAAGATCATCCTTTCTGGTGATCAGGGTATCAAGAAAAGGGATCTTCCCATCTTCTTCCAGCTCATATGTAAATTTGATGTTACCTGTAGCATCGATCTTGTTGAGATGAGAAGTAAGATCTTCTGCTGACCCCTTCTTAATTATCTCCAATACGTCATCGACGTATCTTTTCCACATCCTTGGTTGACACGATATAGGAGCCGTCACCACCGCTTCCTGTTCCAGCCACTCCATATATAATTTGCCACAATAGGGTTAACAGGTGATCCCATAGCTGTCCCAAACTTCTGTTGAAAAATCTGGCCATCAAAAAGGAAGTAGGCAGTGGTGAGGGTGAACTCTAACAGAGTCATGATGTCTTGTACATCCAAGGTAGTACGCTCTTTGAGGGTGGGGTCATCTTCAAGGCGTTTTTCAATAATCTCTAAGGATTTGTTGATAGGCTTGTTGGTGAAGAGGGACACCACATCGTGCGATCATAATGCCCGAGATGTCATCCGCTAGTTCTTTGGAGTTTGTAACATGATGTTGAGTAAGACCCACCAAAGGCCCCAATATGTTGGCTAACTCTCTGGATGTTTCATACGTAATGGACCCTGTGTAGTCCACGATGGGTCTCCGAGGTGTACCCTTCTTATGAATTTTAGGGGTACAGTACATTCTAGGAGTGTTTTCAACAGTAGGATACAGTTTCCAATACTTCTTCTCAAGGTAGAGAGTATGTTGACAAGTTTCCGTTTATAACGAGCAGTGGGGTCATGATTCAATTTCTCATAGATCTTATGATCGCTGAGCATAGTATTTACCTTTTCTTTGTAATCCTCTTTATCCAAGATCAATGTTGCCCGGCCCTTGTCAGCTGGAAGTATCATTATAGAATCCTCTCTTTGCAGCTGTTGTAGTGCCTGCCGTTCCTCCTTCAAACCACACCAAACTCTTCGCAACCTCTTAGTCCACCCTAAAGATAAGAGGGACATAAGCCAAACACCAAATTGTGTATACGAAATCCCCTGCCACAACTGTGAAAAATCTTATATTGGGGAAACCTCACGGCTATTTGGGACAAGACTGAAAGAACACAAATCAGAAGCGAAAAAGCATATTACCCCGGGCCCAAAGACAAACATCTAACCACTGGTGAGCCAAACAAATCAGCAATCACCGATCATGCTTTAAGGTCCAAACCATGTTAATAGATGGTGGGAGGAGGCAACCATCAAAGAACGTGAGCAAGATAGACTGACATGACATACTAAAGGAATCAATCTGGAATCATAAAGCAGGGTCAAAACTATTAATAGAGACGGGGGAAACTACATTCTCCCAAATATCTATGACCAACTCCTGATGAGAAGAACGCCATCTACGGCCAAGTCCAAAAGGACTGACCGGAGCTTGGTCATTAGCCCTTAAGAAGTGCTACGTAGTGCAGAAACTTGGCTCAGGTATTTTTACCATGGGATTTTTAGATACTATAACCTTTCTTTATAAACTAACCATAATTTCTTTTGCCAACTTTTACCAATATGAAAAATGTGGTAAATGTGAAACAAACATTTTCCCGTCTAAAAATATGAATTTGAGAGAACTGCAATTGTTTCAAATTGAGGGGGAAAAAACCGGTATGTAGTTATATTTATTATGGTGATAGAGATTTTTCTATTGTTGGGCAGCATGCTGTGGACCCAACTTCCATCAAAAATGCTTGCAGAAAAGCATTTTCAAGGTCCAAACTCTTTTCCAAAATGTAGTTTTTGCTTAGTGTTGGTTCACATCTTTGGTGCTTCTGTGTTCTCTTTCTGTTTTCTCTTCTCTAGCACCTTGTATCCTTTGGCAATTAGGCACTTTACAAACATATTATTATTAAGTTTTAAAACCTAAAACTCAAAGACGCCTGTTAGTATTAGACTAATGCTATAGCTGGCCCGATCTCATGTTGGTTATTACAAACCTTGGTTTGAAATAAAGGGGAAGCTCAAAACCCAAGCACTACATTTTTTTTCTTTTTTTTTTTGTTAGTCAAACTGCTATGCACAATCAGAAATCTTTTTTATTACATTTTTAACAAACCTTTTTTTGACCACTTATGGCCAAACTTTTCCTTTTTCTTGACCAGTTTAACAGTGTTTAAAAATAATCTTTAAATCCAACTTATAGAAATGTGATTTGTACACCCGCAAGCAGGAAGCTGAGCAAACTTTTTTTCTTAGCCTAATTTTCTTAATATGAATTTGTATGAATTTTGCACGTAAAATTAAAGGCTGACTCATAGATTTCCAAATTATTTTTTGTGTGGTATTAATTACAAATTTCATCTAGAACTCAAGATAATCGTAAAATTCTGTTTGTCCTTCTTTCTCTTCCTAACACCTTGTACTCCTTTGGCAATTAGGCACTTTACCAATCATATTATTATTATTTTTAAACCTAAACTCAAGACGGCGCCTTTAGTATTAGACTAATGCATAGCTGGCCTCGATCTCATTTGGTTATTACAAACCTTGGTTTGAAATAAAGGGGAAGCTCAAAACCCAAGCAAACAATTGTTTTTTCTTTTCTTTTTTTTTTTGTAGTCAAAATGCCTATGCACTAAAATCAGAAATTCTTTTTTATTACATTTTTAGACAAACCTTTTTTTTTGGAACCAGCTTAGTGCCAACTTTTTTTTTCTTGACATTTGAAACAAATGTTAAAATCTCTTGAAACCTTATAATTGATTTGTACACCCGTGGCAAGCAGGAAGCTGATACAAACTTTTTTTTTTTCTTAGCCTATGTTTCTTAAGAGGAATTTGTATGATTGCAAGGTAAAATTAAGGCTGACTCAGAGATTTCCAAATATATTTTTTGTGTGTAGTAATTAAAATATTCATCTATAAACTAAAGATAATCACGTAAAGCCTAAATACACAGTTAAGATGAATCCGGATTTTCCGTTTCCATTGCAGTAAAATTGTGCACATATCGCATGCCATAGGAGACAGTGTATAACGAAAATTCCGGATCTGGAATTTTAACAACAAAGTTGTGATTTTTTATGGAATTTACTTCGATTTTGAGCTTAGTTATTTTCACACACGTGATTAGTACATGGCCCACATTATGTATATGCAAAAAACACGATTTGTTGAAAATTGAGTGCGCCCTCATCGGGAATCCCTGATTCCAGCCTAATCACATAGGAACCCAGTATAAAATAGACCTTGGTTGACACTTCATAAATAATATGTAAGAAAATTTTCAAATTTCTTTCTTCTTTATTTGGCTTAAATGAGCTAACACTTGAGATCAATCTTAACTTTTAAAAATAGGGCCCAGGTCTTGTGGTTAAGTTTGAATACATTTACAGTTATTGGAAATTAAGACTGATATTCATTGTTGAAATCATTGTTACAGAAAATCCCCCTTCATTGCAGCACCTCAGTCGGATAACCATCAGGAGACTTCTAGGTTCCCAGCGACTTCTTAACACTGACAACATACTGCAGCTTCCAATTACTCAGGTTACCAAGGAATACCTCTTACAGTAATGCTAGGCTAGCATTGGATCTTAGAAGGACACTACCAAAGATTGTATCTTGTTGTTTCACTCATCCAGCTACAAGAAACCAGAATGTTCACAGAAAAACAACTTGTTTGGAGAAAGTATTTCAGTCTTAACTTTAAAACTACATGGTTTTGTTTATAAAAAAAGATTAAACAATACTTATTATAATGTAAGTAAAAGGACAGTATTTTGAATATTATCAATGGTACATACACAGATTTTTACTTGCATGTTTACTACATGTGCTCTTACTCTACTCTCATCAGAGTAGATGCTGGAGCAATATTATAAATGCAAGACCTACAGCTTAACGATTTTTGGAATTTGTTAGAGCTGGATTTGGTCTGGTCGTCTGTGGGCCCTGTGGCCTTATGAATGTTTAATTCATAGAATAATTTTCCCACTTCATGTGAAATTGATTTCAATCTCTGGCATTAAAGGGATAAGCAGTGATCTGCTAATCTGAAACATCAAAAAAATCATCAAAATTCATATTTTTGTTACTGGCATGGATATGCGAACATAACCTGGTGGTTGGCTTGAAATCTGTGCATTAAAGACACGGTAGTAACTTTTATTTGATTCTGTAATTTTTATACGTGCTTATCAAAATTCTGACTTGAGATCAAAAAAGCCTTTCTCGGTGAATATCCCAGATTTTAAGCACAATATTGTGCACCATGATCAATACAGTTTGACCTCAAACACAAACATTGTTGATCTTTGTTTATTCTGTACTGGTGTAAACCACAATCAGTTGTTTAGTGTAGATTTTGATACGCCATCGTTGTATGTCTATTTGCGGGAGTCGGTATGACAAATTTCCTCAAATACTTCATTTTTTTTTAAATATGTTAATAATAATATGTGCAAAATATAAGATTTGTTATTAGAACTTTCTCTGATTTATAAGTTAAAAAAATGCATTTCCACATTTTTTGATTCTCTCGCATAATCGCTGCTAATCCCTAATATTGCATAGAATTGAGTTGACCGTTTTTGTTTACTTTTCATTCTGTAGCTGTTACTTTGAATGAAGTTAAGAATTTCTATGATGTTCCGACTGAAATGTGTCAGTTTCACCTGTCCAACCTTAAAGTTGCACCAATGTCTCTG
This sequence comes from Ophioderma brevispina, assembly GCA_023653785.1. Lineage (NCBI taxonomy): Eukaryota > Metazoa > Echinodermata > Ophiuroidea > Amphilepidida > Ophiodermatidae > Ophioderma > Ophioderma brevispina. Next base: position 21,058 of record JAMKCH010021684.1, read on the forward strand.
AATTGAGCAAAACAAAAGCACTATATAGCCATCAACGGATGCGTAGATGCGGTATTACCTAATAGCTACTGCTGGAGTATGTGTACCCCAGGAATAAACAACCTCAGGAATTGTCTGTGACTTGGCACTGCCATTGGAAAGCATTTTATTTTCTTAGAGGTTTTGATGTAACACACGTTGACTGATAGTCAGTTACTGATGAAATTCACCGTGTCCCGCGCACAGAATGATTGATAGTCCGAGCTCGAAACTCTGTGCCATGACCGTGACTTAATTGTCTTAGCACCAGGGGTTGCTGGGGTGCGCACTGCATGCTGGGGGGTTGTCATGTCTCCTGTGTTGTCGAAGCTCTGCAATATTCACAACTGCATAAATTCCAAACAAAGCATGAATCAATGGACCATCGCAGTAAGAGGCCTGGTGTACCTCCAACATAGTAACAAACTCAAGTTTTCAGGTCCTTGATTTCTATAATCTCGCTCTCTTTCTCTGTTGTATACTATGTGTAAGCCAGTACCATTTAACAATACTAAACCATAACCTGTAAGTTTTACAGGTAGAAACACAAATGTAGCCTTCATTTTGGGATTATCCCACCGCA